>JBCJKH010012114.1:0-25995 GCA_039877255.1 Loriculus beryllinus
CTCAGTAATGTTTACTCTGACCAAGGACTTTGTGAGTCTCATGCTCTGCCAGGGAGGAGGGGAAGCTGGGAGAAAGCCGGGACAGGACACCTGACCCAAACTGACCAAAGAGGTATTCCATTCCATAGCACGTCATGCCCATGATGTAAACGAGGGTTACCCCAAAGGGCTAGGGTACTGCAGGGTCAGGCTGGGTATCAATGGGTGGTACTGTATTCTCTTCCCTTGGGGGGAGTGAGCGAGTGGGCTGTGTGGGTTACTGACTGCACTTAAACCATGACAATGGGTTACTCTTTTAACATGAAAAGGCAACAAAATTCACCCTATAGTCAGAGTTTTAATTGAAGAAATACAGAAACAGAAGAGAAACCACTGATGAAATAATAGTGCATCCCAAAGGAACCTCTACTGGGATAAACTAAAATGAGTTAACTGTTTGGATAACATCCAAATAAACTTTATGTTTCATATTTCTTGTTTCTTTCTGCTCACAAAATAAAAAGAAACCACCAGCCTATGTTTTCACCTTATTAATGGAAATCAATTAGAAACAGTCTAAAAATCAAATAGAAGCCAAGCAAAGTGCAGAGCTGACTAGAGGCTCTGAAGGAAATGTGCTTTGTCTTAACTAGGCTATTAGAGAAAACAAAATATAAAAGCAGTAAGAGCTTCAAAGAAATTCAATGGACCACGTCCAGAATCCCAGCAACAGTCTGGGCTGGAAAAGATTCACTGGACCATCTAATTTACTTAACACTTTCAATTCCTGAAAGTGCATCAGTTATAAAAGAATACAGCATATATTAAAAACCATAATATATTTCTTTGAGATTAATGAATGGTTCCTGGATTTGAGCTCCTATTTTCCACTTAAAAACTACTTAGTATGACCTGAAGCCAAATAATTTGGGATACTCCAAGCAGAGGAATGCAAATAAAAAAAATCTTGGGCACTGGAAGATTAAGAGTAATAAAGGCTATTGTAAAAAACTTGACTCATACAATTTCATCTTTAAATTCTGCTGAAGATTTCTTTGTCTCTTGTAGTTACAAGTTTTGCCCTAGTTTTAAGGGCATGATGCTGAAGTTAAAGTATGCTCTTTCTGCATGACAACGCTACAGTTGCTCTGTGTCCCATGCTGTGTTAGAGCCAGCTTCACTAAGCAAGTTACCAGTGTGAATGCTGAGATAGGGATGTGGAAAGAAAGGATTCAGCTTTCTTGCAAACCCTCACACATCCAGAGGTGGTAGAGAAGATATCTTCTCATATCCCTAAGTGACTTTTCATGCCTCACTCCTGTTGCGCCCTCTGCACCTATGGGCATGTGGCTTCTGGCATCTCAAGGCTCAGAGCTGTATCCCACTAACAATGAAATCATGAGTAAATTCTCCATCAGTGTAAACTTGCTTTGACACATTGACTTCCTTGGAATTACACTAACTAAACCCACAAACTGCGGGGGATTCAGAGCATTTAAATTCCTATGAAAACATTTTGAGGAGGTAATAATGCAATAGCATGTGTGATATGTGTGAAGAGGGTGAAGTCTTGTGGGAACAAATGGGAAAAAAGCCCACAGACTGGTGGTCCTTGTCAAGGACACACATCTTTTGCATATGCACAGTGATGTACACAGACTGTTTTACTGACAGCATCATGTCTGTTTTGAGATCTGGTTGGGGTATGAGATGGAGTGACCTTAATTCCCCCAAGGAATTGTGCCACAATCCCCAGATCAGCCAGATGGGTTTTGAACCTACACACTGGACTTTACCCAGCAACCTGGAAACCTGTGATGGGCTCTCATGTCCCCATCTGATGGCCATCAGGACAGAGAGAAGGGGGAACTTGTACTGTTTGCAGATGAACAGCAGACTTTCCTCTCTACTGCTGCCAAGCCTGTGCTTTTCATCAGCATCCAATCAGTCAGAAATTCCTTAAAAGAAAGAAAGAAAGATGCTCTTTGGAGCAGAGTCTTTTTGTGTATCGTCCCAGAGCACAAAGGGGCCCCTAGCTCTAATGAGGGCCTCTTAGGTACTGACTCAATAAAGTAAATTGCAATTGTAAAAATAATTTATACTATTATTTTTGTAAGTAGAGATTTTCCCTGTCTTTCTCTCCCTCTGAAACTTGCCAAGCTAGAAGTGAAGACAATGGCTTCTTTGTTACTGCTGAAAATCAGGGAAAGAGGTAGTTTTTGTTGTTACTGAAGGAGATATCAAAGAAATGGAAAAGCGTGTTTATATTCCCGTAGGTCTTTGTGTAGCTCTGTGCACCTCAGAGGCAGGACAAGAGCATGGAGAATATACAGAGATGTAAAATCCAGGCTCAGCTTCAGTCTCTCTGCTGTGCAGAGAGACGAAGCAGCAGTCAAAATATCTGTGTCAGACAGTGTTTGCCTGTACAGGTGAAAGCAATATTAGAGATAAGAAGATACAAGGAAATAAGAAAAGAGAGAGGGAGAAAATAAATGGCTGCTTAGAAAAGGGAAAAAAAGATGAGATCTATTTAGTCAGCATAAATGTTAAAAATATTCTGCAAGTATTTCACTTACAGTACTTTCTTTGAAAACTGATACCAAAATAGATGTTAAAAAAAAAAAAGAATTTCAGTATTTTCCCTCTTCTTAATGAAGCTTAAAACGCAAAATCTGTCTTGGGATTTTAATTTTACCCAGGTTAGAGTAGAAAGCATGAAAAAATATGGCTGAGAGAGAATTAAATGATGGAGGAAAGAAACAGTGAAATAAATGAAGGGGGGAAATTGTAAATCTGGACATTTTGATAATTGTTATTTCTGAAAAGAATGTATTTATCTGAGAGAAAAAAAAGTGTTTCTATTAAGAACTAACATTATTCTCATTTATTCTGTACAGTACCAGGCTCATTTTTCAATGACATCTCATTATTATATATTATGTTCATTACAGGAGAACCCAGAGGTTCTCAAGATTCTGTCATGCTGAGTAAGTACAAGATTTAGGAAATATTATCCTCATTTTAAAGAATTGATAAGTTAACTATGGACAAGATGCAGCAAGTGGGCAAGGAACATGAGAAGATGGAGAGGAGGAATAAGATGAGGGACCATGGGGAAAACATGAGGAGCACAGCTTGAGGGATTCACCAAGTATTTCACAAGTGCCTTCTACTTTGACTTGAATACAAACAAATCTGTTGTCTCACCTAGAGGTCACCTTCTCCATGGTCAGTGAGTACAGTAGGACTGAAATGGGAGCTGGTGGGCTGGATGGTAGGTTCTTAGTGTGTAGTGGAGGCATACCAGTCACAAGACACTGCCAGGAAACAGGTCAGTGTTGAAGTTATCACACACTAGAGAAAAGCAGGAGATCATAGAATCAGAGAATGGTTTCGGATGGAAGGGATCTTAAAGATGACCTATTTTCAATGCCCCTGCCAGGTATGGGGCAACCTCAACTTCTCTGGGCAACCTTTGCCGGTGTCTCACCACCCTTACACTAAAGATTTTCTTCCTTAAATCTGATTTAAATCTCCTCTATTTCATCTTAAAGCAATTTCCCCTTGTCCTGTCACTCCATGCCCTTGTAAAAGGGCATCAGTTTGCCATCTAAAACAGTGCTTTTTTTATCCAAGTGTTCACAAACCAAGACCCTCCGTTTGTGTCCATATTCCTTATATTGACCTGTGAAGTCAGGTCACCTTTTTACTACAAAACTGCTACTTTTTGATCCTGAAGGTTGGAGTCATGCTGCACTTGGTCATAGAAATTCATTCGATCCTCATCCCGGGTGCCATCAAAGGCTGATAGGATTTCTTTCTGCAGCCTCATACGAGCGATTCCCCTCTTCCACCAGGCACTGCCATGCCTAGTGAATGTCAGGGACCATCATCTCATGCACTGAGAGTGAAGAATGGTAGGAGGTCTCATCACCATTTACCAGGATTGAACCTTTCCTATCTCCCTATATGGAGAGGGCAACCAATGCCAGCTACTTTGGGAGCAATACTGTGTTTTTTGTCTGCTAACAGTAAAAAACTACAGCTGCATACAGCAACTGCACTATTACCTTCTATTCAGAGACAGGTTTTTTACAAAAGCGAAATTGTATTCCTTACTGCTCTGGACTATTTGCAGGAAAATATCTCTTGAGGAACTTCCCACCATGAGTGAAAGATCTCAAAAATTACTCCCCAACTTCTTTTATTTTAATTAAGCTATGCTGACGCATGATCTTATGACTTTCCCAAGACCTGAGAAAGACAAAATTAGAAAAAAAAAGAATATATATAAGGATTTAACTTTTTTGGTTTTAGTTTTAACAATGACTCAGAGTATGTGTGAAACAGAAAGTTTTATGGCATTTGTTTAAGATTTCCCATGGTTGGTTAAACACTTCCAGTAACAACTGCCTAGAGTTATCACTGGCCAGAAACTTTAGCATTAGCGGATTTATGCCTTTTCTATTACCTGCAGCAATAAACTGCTTTAAAAAAATCATTTTGGTCCCTAACTACAAATAGAATTTCAATAAATGTGTGTAATATAGCCACAGGAAAGCACAAGGCAGAGTTGTGTGCAGTCTTAAAATTTTACAGGCAGCTCTCATTGCCTCAGAAGTTTGAATCAGACAATGTCCAACCTTAATCTATCAGCATTCCATGGGCTAGGCAAAACAAGATTCACTTGAGTCAAAACCTTTTGCAGCAGTCAAATTAAAAGCATAAAAAATAGGGTGCCTTTTGCGGACAAGGGAAAGAACTACATTGGGCTTGTGACCTTCAAATTCCTTGTCTGGCTAGTTATAGGAAAATCTTGGCCTAAATCAGAGCATCTTTGGGGCTGTCATAAATTGGGAGAAGGATCTCTGCGAGCCTTGTGCTACACTGACATAGCTGGCACATTTTTGATTTCCTCAGCCTCATTTCATGAGGTTATACAAACTTGTCTCGTAACAATCCATATCTCCTGTATCTTGAGAATTTGCTGTTCCAAAGAAAAGCTTTTTCCAGTAGCTTTTTGCTCCCTTTAATCCTGCAGTGTAGTATAAAGCAACTGAAGGGAACAAGGATTTAATTGCCAATGCCTGAATGCCATTAGATTAGCTATATTGCAGCTATGCCCATTAAACTCCCTACCTCAACTTTGGCAATTCCTCACCTTTGGCAATTCCTCACCTTTGAAAGGTTACTATTTTTCTCATTTTTATCTGCATTCTGTTAGTGCCTGAATAACCACATAGCTTTAGCCTGTTTTTAAAAAAACACAGAACAATCTTTAGTGTGTCACAGATAGCTCTATCAAAATTGTTTTGAAGGGCCAATGAAGGCTCACTTACAAGTGCAGTCCTACTGATGAACTCCCCCTGGCTTCATTGGTGGTCTATGAAAAGAAGGTTGTCACTGTCCAAAATGCTTAGGAACCAGTGGTTTATGCACCGCGCTCCCACTGACATCAGAACAGGCTGCGGTTAGGAATCAAGCATAAGTACAACCAAGCACAAAGGTCCTGTGAATACATTCAGCTTTTATTTTGTTAAGACTCATTATCCTGCTATTAAAATGGAGATCATGGTCCTGCCATGCATCGAATGCAAAACACATACAAGCAATATCCTCATACTGTGCAGTTTTCTGCACTTCTATGTATTTCCAGTCTTAGCCCTTCTGATGAGCTGGCTGTGCCAGAAGCAGCACTAAAGTCCGGAGGACAAGCAAACTAACCGCTTCTCTATAATGGTAAGCCACAGTGGCTGTGATCACTTTTCCTGCCAAAACCAAGCACACAAACAGTTGTCTGTGCCTGCAGCCATGTTTGTGGACAAGGCTCATTCATTTCACCATCTGCAATATCACTTCCATCTTGGAAAGAGCAAATTGGCAGTGACTGGCAGCAAAAGGTGCTTATGGACAGCATTTCACCAGCTCCTGGGGAGCAGTAATAGCAATGACACTATTGTCACCATGGGTTGACATAAAGAGAATCGATACTGAAAGTATCTTCAGTACTAGCTTTTTACTGGTGGCCACGAATTCATCAATGTCAGCCTATAGTACTGGGGTAGTCTGGCATTCCCATTTCAGAAAATGCAATGTGCTATCTCAGACTCCACAACTGTAGATAAGTACTGACTTTTAATGGCTGCTATTACATATAGCACTTTCAAAATGATTTATAGACAATAACCCAGTCAGTTCCCCCAACTGGATTTTCAAAGCATTTGATGATAACTTTTCCCCTTGATTCACACATACTTCTGGTATTTCCTCTGCAAAAGAAGGTAAATTTGCTTCAGTTGTGACAAATGAACTTGAGTTTCTCAAATAATAGAAGCTCATGCATTAAACCCCAAGATTCACGGGTCCAATCCCCACTAGCTGAATCTCTCTTGACACATGGTCTTAAATTTCTTATACGTACAAGGCAAGGATGTTAAGTAACTTGTCAAGCTAGAGTAGATGCCACTACTGAAAAGGCCATAACTCGGGGCTTCTAGGTGGCATGATATAACTGAGAAAAAAATAGAACAACCTAGGGATGTGAAACAAATGAGACTTGCTTGCTATCATTACCATATGAAGCATCCAGTAATGACTAAAAACATAAGCAGAGATTCACCTTAGAGAAATACATAGTTCAATACAACAAACACATTTTGAGTAGAAAATATAATGCTGAAAATTACTTAGGATGAAGAGGGAATAATATATGAGGCAAACCCATAGCATGATAGAGTAATGCTAAATATCATAGAATATCTCAGTAGTACATCAGTAGCATATTCTCACCCATGAAAAAGCTTTAATATCATGCAATGGTGGGTTATGAAAATCCTGTTGACAAAGGAAAGTTCTGGCAGGCCAGGTGTGGCATGAGGAATTCCTGTTTATCAGACAAAAGCAGATTATACTGTATGACTGTACTCAAACCCAACAGAGCTGCCATAGTGTAAAATAAATAGAGGGCATGTCCCCCAGAAGAAGCACCCCCAGAAGAAGCTGCTCTGAAACCAGAACACCACAGCAAGGCACCTCAAGTAGGTACAAAATTCAATGTAGACCTAAACTGGTGACTGGAGAAGAGATGTGCATTAACCCACAGCATGTTTCTGTCGATGCCCAGGTTGACTGTGTTGTGCCTGCTCAGGTGCTGTTCCATGCCACAGCCTAAACTCAGCCCTGGTATTTCAAGCAGGCACAGATTTTGGCTAAGAGCTGGTGACTCAGTGGTGCTGAGCTCAAGTGTAGCTCTCAATAGCCCTCTTCACCTATGACTGACAGCCTAAAGAGCACTTCAGGGCCCTTTCGTTGCAGCCATATGTCAGCTGCCACTGCCTCCAGCAACATCACAGGCTCACCTGCGGTGGATTTGGGAGCACTTGCTGGTCACTTACAGAGGTAGAAATGCTCCACATCTCTGTTCTTCGTGGCATGAGGGATGAGCACAGACGCAGCAGTAGACCTGGGCTTGCTCTTTTTCTGGCAAGGTGGTGGCAGGAAGGGCCCTCATCCATTGCAACTGCTCTTGTCCCATGTGCCCTGATCCATCCTTCAGGCACAGCGGCAGCCTGCTGGAATACACAAAGTTGCCAGCGTGACCACAGTTTTTTTGCTGCCTCCAAGAGCTTATTGCCCTGGGGAAATTCTGCTGCAGCTGTCTCTAGTGCCAGCATGGAGGACAGAAAGGCAAGTAAGACTATTTAAAAGCTTTCCATCCAGGGTGAAAGTTAAATTCATTGCCATTTAAAAATGAATAATTTAAGTATCTGTAAGTAAGTTTGGTCTGATTTTTAAGAGGGGCAAATTAAGATTTGCAAACCCTTGGTTGTATTCAGGTAGTTTTCACAAGCAGCTATACTTCCAGAAAGGCAAATAACATCCCAACCAAGTCAGGGCAGTAAAATAAACTGCTCTTTGATTATTGCTGATGATGAAAATGCAGCTTGGTTCGGTTTTAGCAAGGAGATGGAATCTTTAATACATTCTTACAGTCTGTTGCAATTATTGTTGCTTCTGCCAGGGCCAGGCAATTAAATTTGCAGCCCAACCTTTGCCTTACTAAGCACCATCACATTTTCTAGAGGCTCTAGGGAAAGGAGTCTGAAAAGAGGAATTGCAGACTTCTCCAGTCAATCCTTCATGGAATTACTCTGCCCAGAGTCCTCCTGATTCTATAAAATTAAAGGCATTTATCCCATCCTTGATTTGTTGCCTGTAGAGAGATAAGATCCCTGGCTCAAGCATGTTTCTGAGTTGCAACCACATACTACATTAAATTATGATATCATTAAAGAAGATCTGATAGATACGAGTCACATCAGCTGCATTGTTTACTCTGTTCTCCTGTAGTCATTGCAGATTCACACTTGAGATTTACGCTTAGCTTCCCTTATATTATCTATTGCAGCCTTAACTACCTGTCAACAGAAATTTCATGACCACAATTGGAAAAAAAAGGCATAGGATAGTAATACATCAGATATCTAGTAGCAGCAACCAACAGTAGCTGTTGTGCAATAACGAATGACTAACCAACTTGGCTGTGTTGTGCATTCCTTAGTATGTTTCCACCCCCCACTTTCTGACATCATAGGCTATAAAACACCTACTTAAGATCATAGTCAAGGAGGTTGTGTTCACACCTTCTCTTGTTCTCATTATTGCCAGTATCATTAGATGAGATTCATTTGATGCCATTAGTTGTGCTCGTGACAATTTTTGTGACTAGAATATGGTACAGTATCAGAATTTTAATGCCTCATATATTCTCTGAGAGATGATGGCAATAAATGCTACTGCTTTGACCTTCTCTGTGTTTTATCGTTTGATTCACTGGTCATCTCCATTTGTTCGTCTTTATTTGTGTCCACATATAGACCGAAGAGGCAGAGAAGAAAAATTACAGGTACCTACAGATAAGAATATTTACAGAATGGAATGTCTCCTATTTGTAAGTATATTAACAGTTCGCAGTCTTCCATTATCTGCATTAAGCATTAGTATTCTGCCTTTTCTTTCAGACAGGGATTGTTGCGAGCAGGCAGAATGGGAATGCATGGATCCTTTAGCATTATATGAACATTACAAATGAGCCCAGTAACTCTACACACTTGTGACAACAATTGGACTGAGGAATGAGAATAAAAGGCTTCTTGTTTGGTACTATTTCCAAGAATGACCTTAAAAAAATTTCCTAGGGAGCTACATTTTGGGTAATGTGAATAACAGGTTCAGCAGTGACCGGTTAACCACTTCACTGCTTTGCTTTCCTCAAGCTTTCTTTATGGTTGGCACTGTATTACTGTACTTAGTCAATACATATAAACAGATCCCCAGAGTAGGGATATCCAGATGAAGAAGAGGTGTTGTATGTACTGCCAAGCTTCAGCCACCAAACACAGCAGTCTATCTCAGGAGCCTAGATTGGATTCATGTTCCCACAGCTCCTTGAATAGTCAATAAGAGTTTCCTTATGTAATGGACAGGGGGAGCTCTTTCAGAGGATGATTAGCACCTTAATTAGACAGCTACTCTGGATTGCTGGTTGGAATAACCCTGTTTCTCTCTTGACTGTTGAGGGAGAGCTATCCTCCAGTTTAAGCTCTTAAATAGGGTGTTTAAAAATAGGGAGCGTGGTTGCCTCTCCTCAAAAACACTTGACCTGGATGCTCCTGGGTGGTGAAAATGGAGTACTGTCTAATGCACAGTTCCTGTAGCAGCAACTCATGATTTGGTGGGGTGTTTCTTTCACAGGCTTAGTGACTTGAGGCAGTTCACCTGATTTACAGCACTGATTGGGTTATGGTGCTTCGAAACTGAATTGCTTGAGCTTGTTTGTAAAGAACAGTGTTCTCAGTAGGAAGTATGAGAAAACCATTTATTCTTTTATCTATTTCCTTTCATAAACTTCTCCTTTTCAACAAGCAGATTATGAAATAAGGCCACATGTGTTCCTGCGTTGTGCTGTGTCTTGGTACAGGTGAAGAACTGCAGAAGGGAGTTTATTACTCCAGGAAGCTCCAATGACTTCCAGCACTTTATATGAAGATGCCATGAAAGACCAACTTTTTTTTTCACCAGTCACGAGAATTTACTTATCTAGCTTTGGGCAGGAATTTTTACAGGTCTTCAGTACATCTAAAAGGTGCCAGCAGTGACAGATGGTCCAATTTAGCATCATCACCCAAGGCAGAGCTCTTCTGGGAGCAGGCAGAACTGTGGTCAGAGCAATGGCCTGCTGTGGAGAGGCAAAACCACTCTTGACTGCTGCTGGTTTTGTGTTTGACAGTATGGGAGAGCCAGAGTGGCTGCTGCTCTTCTTCCTGTGTTATTGTGAAAGGCTGTGGCTGTCGGCTACTGCTGTCAGGTGGTGCAATGAACTGGTGCTCAATACCCCACCCTTCTTGTTCTGTGGCTGCAGGAGCAGAAATTCCAGCACTGTTGCACCCTCCTCTGCCCCAGTCCCCTTCTCTCTGTCTTCCTCTTCAGGTAGGAGATATGCCTAACCAATCTCCAGTCCCTGAGCCGTGGGATGCCAGTGCTCACTTTTGAGAAGCCTTTGTAAGGTCTGGCCACAGTGTTAGAGCGTTAGGGATGGTGCAAAATCTCCTGTATCCAAGCCAAATGTATCAGGTTAGGCATTTTTCTAGATTGTTTCTTGTTGTTGCTGTGGGTTTGTTTTATTTTTTTTTTGTTTGTTTTTTGGTTTTTTTTTTGAATTCTGTATATGCACAAGCAACTACAAGAATAAGTGTTGCCCTGTTTTACTGCAATACCTCAAAATCACAATTCTTTACATGTTTACTTTACCCAAATTTCTTTCTTTTTTTCTTTTTTTCTTTTTTTTTTCTTTTTTTTTTCTTTTTTTTTGCTTAACAGATGTGTGAGATTCTTTTTTTCCCTCATGTTGGAAATGAGAAATTAAATGAAATGGCAATTTATATGGTTGTGTTTTCTAAGTATAAGTTTATTCATATATCAATGGCAATACTTAATTTCCTATATATCTTAGACTATGTACAGTGTTTTCCAGACTTTATTCCACTTCTGAGAAGTAGGTGGGAAGCTCTGAAGTCAGATGGGTTTTTTGACTCACTAGTTGGAGGAAAACAAGGATGCTAGAGGAGCCCTCCTGCTTCAGCTTGAGGTATGAGACTGGAGTACCTGACAAAAAGGGAATACATCTCAGCTTTAATCTGGGGCCGTGGGTGAAGTCAAATAAGAGGACAGAATTCCCTTCCTGCCTGGGAGGGGTTGATTTGACTTGGCTAGCCGTCAGTGATCACAAGAAGTAAACTTGAGAAACCTGCAGAAAGCTTATTTGAGAAAGACTATCTGTAAAAGCCTGAAAAGCAAGGTCAGATTCTCTTTGGGCATACACTGGTGTGAATCCAGAGGAGCCCTACTTGAAGCAAGCTGAATTATGCACTGATGTAAATGAGATCAGACATAACTTGCTGTCAACACAGTCAAATTTTAAGTTGATCAAAGAACAAAATCTTCTCTTGTGTATATTCAGAATTCATTTGGTGACTGTGGACAGATTTAGATGAAAACATTCTCTTCAAAGAACTTAGTAAGTCCAAGTAACTTCTCAGTGTGAGAAGGAACAAGTCAGATTTTTATAAAGGGAACATTAAATCAGAAAATATATGGGCTATTTTACATCATAGAACAGCTCCTTTGCAGCCAGTTGGGTTGTGTATCACTCTAGTGACTACATTTGCAATCACCAGTGACGTATTGAATGCATCATGACTACAGCATAGACTTATAAAAGCACTGGAATGCTGCACAGGATGGAGGAGAACTTTGTGCCAGCACTGGCTAGAATGGGAGTTGTCAAAACCCATCTTTTTATTCTCCCCTGATCTCATTCAAACACATCAACTCCCTTTATTTCATATAAAAGGCTGCAGTATTCTCATTAAACGTTGGCATTAATATTAGAAATCCAGTCTGCTACCGCATCTGGCAGTGCCAACACAAGCTAATCATTTAATGCTTTTGTGTTCCTTTACTTCCAGCTTTTCCTTTTGAACTCCAGTGAGTTGCTTTCAGATCCTGGCATTCAGAGGTCTTGTTCAAATTCAGGTATTTTTAACCTGCCACAAAAGTACTGAAGTGCTATACAGCATTTGTGGTGCTTTCCCACACTGTTTTGCCATTGTTCCCCAGTTTTGCAAAGGGAGCTTATCTACAAAGACCAGGTTATTTTTTTAATCCAGCTGATGCTGTTTGCTAGGTGAGAGTACGGGTGATTACCACATCTACCATCTGTCTTGAAAGCTAACATTGCCTGGGATGGCTGTCTCAAGATGGCCCAGTTCTTCTATTGGAAAACACCAGTATATAATGAAGAAGGCACTAAGCTCTACTGAGTGGCTCCTTCAGTGCAAGACAGTCCTGTCAGGAGTAGGATTTGAGTGAGGTCCATGTCTCCTGTCCTGGGCTAGTAAAGAAATAGAAAACCACAGCTATAGTTATTCTGGAACGAAGGAAGACTATGCCCTTCTGGCTTAACAGAAACATAGTGTCTTTAAGTGACTTCATGGATGTGCACCAACTGGAAAGATAACATGAAGCATAAAAGATAGAGCTGAGCTTTCCCCAGCTGCTCGGGCTTCAGCCTCTCTGAGAAGGTTGTAGCGTATTTCCAGATTACACTAATCCTTATCAGAAATAGTACCTGATCTGCAAACTTTTTCTTTTAGAACTGACCTGGCAGGCACACCAGCAGAGCACCGTATGGTCCTCACTGCATAATAGTTACCAGCTTTCTCTATGCATTTTATAAAAAATTAACAATTTTATCTCCCTTTATAAAGCCCTCCTTCAATCTGTTCATTTCAGCTTGCCCAGCCTCTGTGTCACGTCCCTACCTATCCCCATGCACTGTATCTCACCTGCTCCTCTGTGAGCTGCCTTTTGGGTGAGGAGAAGGATCCCTGCAGGAAAGCCATTAGGAAATGTCTTTGAAAACTTATGCAATGTATTGGTACTTTTCCGTATACAAAAATCAGAGAATGACAGTATGTCCTCACCTGACACTTCAAGAATTCAAAGACTCTCAAAAATGCTAAGAGGGACAACTGGAGGTCATCTTGTCCCAGGCCTTGTTTACAGCACTACATCAAGTAGTTGCTAACACTACATCAAGTCAGCTGTGACTATTGATCGGCTTCTCCACATCCCTATAGTCTGCATTAAATCCAAGTTAAAGCTATTTTTTTCTCCTCCGTACCTTCAACTTTCCTCATAAAACCACCACCACTACCACTCTATATTCTCCAGGCTCCTGCTGCTTCTGTGCTGCTTCTGAAGTTTTCTTTTATCTTGTCCTGCTGCTATCAGCTTTTTTCCCATTACAGTCAGGACAGTGTTTGAACTAACACACATCTTTCTTCCTTGAAAAATAAAGCATGGTGTTTCCTGACCTCTTACAGACCACAGGGCACTTTAAGTATATACTCCTAGAGTATTCACTGAATCTTTGGTGAAAGTCAAAGCTTTTTTGGACAGACACATATTACTTAGTGGAAAGGTTTCTCCTCTTGTGCTGCTTACTTTAATGAACAGGAGTAAGCAAATTAAAAAACAGTCGGTATAACTTGCCCAGAACCTTAAAGGCTGTGTACAAAGATTCTTCCCCAGTACCTCTTAAATAGTTTATAGAGAACATAAAGACATGAATAACCTATTAAGCACTACCCAAACTGATCCTGCTTTAGGGAAATCACTGGGAATACAAGTGGCAGATGCCTGCATTATCTCTGAAACTAAATTTAGACAGATCTGCATCTCTGCCTAATTGCTGAATTCATTTTCCCCTCTTTGCTGTGGGACAAGGGTTCCTCCTGGACAAGATGAATGCTGCTCGTTGCTGTCTGTTCAAGTTAATCCTATGAAATCTAGCTTTTACTATCATTAGCCTTCTGGCTTAGTACACCTATAATAAGACTGTCAGAACTGTCTCTCTTTACAGCAGAGTTTTGCTATGTTACATTGAAGTCTGCGACACCCAATTGTTTTGTTTAACATTGGAGGGATCCCAAGAATCACCAGTCCCTCTATATTATTTTAAACCAAGCCTGACTTTTTAACATGGCTTCAAAAGGGACGGGAGATTCCCTTGAAAGATGAAATAGGATGCAAAACAGAGGACAATTTCAGGTGCAACATCCAAACTGGTCAGCCTATGAGTTCTTTTCGGATGATTTTTCTCAGTGTTGCAGTATCCAGCACACCTAGCCAAGATGCTTGGTCCCACAGTTATAGGAAAAGGAAAAATAAACTTCTGATTGACAGGTAACAGACTTTCAAACATGAAAGTCACTCCACTTAAATAATTAACCGAAGTATGCAATTTGGGTTGAAATAGTGCTGCTGATAGGGTAGCTTATTAACCCCGTCAGTAAGGAATGGAGCTAGACTGTATAGCAGAGCTGAGCTGACATGGTGGCTGCTTGTCCCTGAAAAAAGCAGTCAGCTCTCTCATCTCTTTTCTTCTTTCTTCCCTTTTGCCTGCACCATGACTGCTTAAACTGCTCCTTTCCTTATACTGTCCCTACTGCTCCTCTAACTGCATGCTGAGCACGTTCAGCTCACTGATCTAGTTGAAAACTAATTCAATGGGGGAAAAAAACAAACAAACAAAACTCAAGCAGTTTTCTGACCATTTGCAAGTTGAAAAGACTCAGTACAAAGTCAGAAGAGAGTGACAGCTACCTCAACAGAAAGAAAGTAGAGCAAAGCTGGAAGGACACATACTGGGAGAGATGCAAGGGAAAGGCGAAAAGGGGAAAAGGGGAGCAAGACAACCCCTTTAGCTCACAGTGAGATGTTAGATTGGTTCCTCTGCTTTATTTAATCGTATCACTGGTGGGCAGCTCAGTCACAGTTTTTAGCGCCCCAGTAGGCTGTGTACAATGTTACTAAATGCGATTATTAAATTGTTTAATTCTCATTATAATTTAAAATAAAATTTGTTAACCTGAGCTAACATGCATTTTATTTCACCTTTTCTGCTGTTAATGCTGTGTATGTCTATACTCAAAATTTATCCGTGGCTCTCAGAAAGACATTACTTACTTTGGAGATGGCTGTGAAGATCCAATAGAGCTACTTGAGAATAAGGCTCTGGATCCCACCAGGCTGTTGGTGATCTCAGTATCAAAACAGCTCAGAGATCTGCCAAGGAAAGGCAGAAGTGAAGATCCAGATAAAGTGGAAGATTGTTTTAAGTTTTTCTTTTAATCTTCAAATTAAGCCTATAAGCATTTTTCACCAGCCTTCTTGGGATCCTCTTTTGGTAATTATTTTCCCTGGTACCACAACAGATAGAATTAGGCTGTTGCCTAAATACTCAGGATATAAGGTTAGTTTTGTGTGTCACAGTGATATTAACTATCCAGGCTAATTTTGAACTAGTACAGCTACTTAGTCTAGTATAATCCAGCAGTAACAGAGCTATACTGCTTCTAGTACTCTGGTGAATTTATTTAAATACATGCAGTGTTGCTGATGTCTTATTCTGTATAATGAATACTACATTCATTTTGATCAATAAGTGCTCATTCTGATAAATAAGAATGACAAGAAACACTCTCCTCTCTTGGGTCTGGAAGCATTTTTCCAGTATTCTGGCTGTAGAATGCTACTATTAACTGCTGGCAAAGATGTCTGAGAAAAATCTATGCATAAAATTCTCATCTAATACACTCATAAGTCTTGTACAAAGCAAAATAAAAAAAAAAAAAGAAGAAAAACTTCGTCTTTCACAGCATCAATAAAATTCCCAGGAATTTTTCACTGGCTTCATGCTTACTGAAGTGATACAAGGACTTGAAACATCATCAAATGATACTCCTGTAAAAGTGTATCTTATCTTCTTGCCATATCTCAAAATATGCATCTGCATAAGTACTTTTAGGTAAAAGGAAATAGCAAAGCCAACAATTTTATTTTCTTTTATTTTAAGTTATTTTGTCTGTTGTGTGATGTAAACAACTATGTGTCTCTTATAATACACAGCTGTGTTTATATTAGCAGACAACTCATTCTCTGTTCTCTTACTGAGTTTCTTGCATACAGATATATATGAACTTGGCTTCCAGGGGAACTGAGCCACAAATCTCAAAAAACTAAAAGCTGCAAGTGAGATGAAAAATACCAGGAGCAGAACAACCACCTGACAGGGCAGAGAGAGCTAATCCTCTTTGATTGAGTTTGGATTTGCTTTCAGGGAGTGTACTAATAAATGGCTTTGGAAGTCAGAATATTCACTGAGGTGACTGTCCATGAAAGAAAATACTGAAAGAAAGTGGGTTTTCTGATACTGAAATTATACCTTGAACTCTTGATACTTGCTGAGATGTTCTTCTAAGCCAGGGAACAGAAATGATACTGCTGCATCTGTATGAACTACTGTGGTGAAGCAACATGTCTCTGGTTTCAAAGATTAAGTCCTTTCAGCAAACTCATCTTAAAGAATTCTCAGACCGATAATTAGGAAGATTAGCACCAGATTAATTTTAACTTTAAACTGCTTGAATTAAGCCAAAGAAAACTCCTTTTATAGATACCATCCAAATAAAAAAAATGCAGGTACTTGTCACTGTGTTTACTTACATTATAGTTGTGTGTATATAGATGAGGCAAAAATGTAGGTTGGATACCCGTGGAAGAAAACCTGAATAAACAGACATAGCTGTTTGTTTTCTCATGCTCAGAAATTATTTGGACAGAATGTGTCCCTGGAGAGAGCTGTGATTATCAGACAATGGAGAAATGCATCATTTTCTGTGAGCAGAACATTAGCATTGAAGCATTTTGCTTCCAGAAGTGTTTCCTACACAAACAGTGAGTAAAAATGTTCAGTTTCCTCCACTGCTTCCCAATTCCCTTCATAGTGAATGGTCCTGAATGATTTTTAAACCAGGGTATTTAGCCCATATATCTAAAAAAGATATCTGAGTAGATAGGATGAATTTCCTTCTTAAGGTACTTTTTTGCCTCCATCAGCGACGGAAGCTTGCACAACCAGGTTAGCTGGTCTTAATAAACCAATGTCAGTCTCTGGGATTTTTAAGAATCAATAAACATGAAATCCTTGCATTTTTCATCATCTCACTAAGAAATACGATTGACTTGCTCTGCAAATATTTTCAATTGCCATGACCCTGAATACAGATCCTAAAGCTTTTGTTTAATATTTAGCATAACCTTGTTTCAGTGAGATCCTTTAAAAACACAGCCAACAATATACTAGAAATTGGCTGATATTTATTTAGAAAAAAAATATAATGATAAAAAAACCCCAAATGAAACACCAAAACCACCAAACAGTGAAGGAGACATAGATTTTGTTGATAGGTGTCATTCAGGTTTTTCAACTCTAGCTGAAAAATATCTGTCAAAACTCAAAATTATTCTTATTTCCCCCTGAGAGAACAGGCTTTCCCACACATAATATATCTTTCTTTGGAAATGTGAGAACGAAAGGTTGGAATGAAGGGTTGGCCAAGAAACCAGTGTTTCAGGGTATGTGTTAGTGTGTCCCAGTGGTGCTGCAGAACAGATGTTGCATGCCCTTATACTTTTCCATTTCCAGGGTATCCAGGTACCCTTTACATTTCCTGAAATTTCCCTGTGGCCATGTAATCCTTCACAGGTTTCCTGAGCCATTTTCCTCTCCAAAATGAGACACTGTGGGAAATATGACCCAGCACAAAGAAAAAACCCAGAGTGCATATGGCCACTGAACCACAGCTCACAAAAATCATCACTGTAACACATAACAACAGGTTTTTTTCTCTTGGTTGAAATATTTGACACGCTCTTTTCTTTGAAAATTCTTCAATATTTTCATGTGATACAAAAAGCCATTTTCGCACCACCAGTAACTTTTATCCATACTGTTTTATTCCAACTTACTTAATCCCCTCTAGGTATCAACTTTACTATTTTCCTTGTGCTATAAATGACTTCTCACAGACCTGCCTCCAGGAATGACATGAATACCTCAGCATTTTAGCTTTTATGTATGAATCACATTTTATTAGAGAAATATATGAATAAAGAGAAATATGAAATTAAGATCTGATTTTGTCCTAACAGCCTGAAAGACAGAAAATAAAGGTAAATTTCATAAAATTTTGGGAAGTGATGGAAGAATGTGTGCTCATTATGCACTTCTGCACTTTCTTCAGTGGGATTTCCAACCAAGGACAGAATTTCACTATTAGCCTAAGGTAGCTAAGAATTAATTTTCTCAGTGGAAACCAAAGTTACTTATATGAGTAATGACCCATTGCTGGAGCTATTGGACAACAGAAGTCAAATCCTGTGGTGGGTACTTTACTAATAGGTATAGCATTTCCTTTTGAAAAGAGACACTTCTCAGATTATTGGGTGATTAATGAGATCTGTGAAAAGTGTTTTTCCAATTAGTAACTAAATTTAGACTATGGCTCCTCAGATCTTCTGCAGCATGCCTGCTGCACGAAAATATCCCTTTAAATGATGGCTTGTTCCATGCCTATTTGTGCTGTGATTATCAAGTAAAAATAAAACTCTTCTGTCAGGTGTTTTTGTTTCATGAAGAACAGCTGATAGCCTTGTGAAATGAAGTATTTTTTTTATGGTCCCATAACTCATTCAAACCTTCACTGCAAGATGACTTTGTGGTTGCACACATACAGAAAAACACAGATGAATTCTTGTGATGCCCTTGCTTCACAAATTCTGCAATTAAAGCACATGCTGTTGAGAAACAGGAACTCACTGAAACTAACAGACCCACCTGCAAGACTCTCAGCACTGTGCTACATACACAGCCAGTACCTCAGACAGTATAAGAGATCTGAAGAAAAACACATTAAATATGACTTTTGAAAGTAATACAGTCCGTTACAGCAGACAGTGCTGGCTTTGGAGAGGACTTGACAGACAACGAAGTGATCAAAGGTGCTTTGATATGTCTAATTTTGACTCACACAGCTGAGTTCTTCTATAGCTGACAGAAGTGATGAGAATAGTGGTCTCTTGTGTGCCTTTGTGAGGGAGGTATCAACAAATAGCTTATGCAAGTGACACAGTGATGCAGCATTTCTTTTTTTTCTCTATTCCTAACTCAAATTAAATGAAAGAATGAATAGTTGCAGATTGGGAAATATATATAACTGAATATTCTTTTCTTATCTTTTTTTTTTTTTCCTACAAATTGTGAACTAATTAATATTAGCTTGCAAATGTTAACCCTTCAGCAAACTAATTGCCAGTATGTCTCTCAGTAGACTATGCAGTTTTGCTATGTACTAGCAGGGAAATATGTGCCATTCTGTATTCTCACAGCACAGGTGTGCTTAACTGGGAAGGTAAGGAATTTTCACATCAACAAGAAATGAATTATGAATGTATCATATTTGCGGTGTTTCTGTGAATCATCGTAACAGAGTTATATTGTCTGCCAACTACGCAAGGTAGTAATAAATCAAATCTATTCTATGAATGCTTCTTACAAAATATATAATAGAATTATGAATTAAATTGGACTGAGACACAGATGCTTAAAACCCCAATGAAAAAAACAAGCCATTTCCTGTTATACAGAGAATTAATGCCTCATGTTCTACCAATGTTTAATAACTTCAATGTCTATAGCAACTTCCATCATTCAGCGCTAGACATTTGCAAATTAAACAGCAAATTTGAAACCTTATTACCCACCATGGGAATGATCATTGCAAGGCAATGGAGTATGTAAGCCACATCAGCCTAGCTTTCCTAAGAGTGTTTTGGAAAAGTCTTTGAAATAATTTGATATATTTCAATGCTAACCAGATTTTTTTTTCCATAATTTTTAGTGTGTTTTTCATATGATGCAGAAGATAACTGTTGATGCTATTAATAACTGTTACTGTTCAGATGAATAGTGCCATGACTTCACAAAGCAATCAGACTCCTGGATCTATCAACAGGATCCTGAAGCCATCCCAGGGACAGGGGCAGGGACAGTGAGAGAGAGAACAAATGGAGGGGCTCTTGACTGCAGCCCACACAGTTCACATCCCAGGCTCTGTGAGCATCCCCTCTGCCAAAACACTTCCCTGAGGAAACTGGGGTTGTGAGAGAATCCTGGAAAGGCAGAAAGACAGATATAAAGATTTTACAGGTATTTCTTGGCTCTACTCCTGTGTCCTAGCTCCTTCCCTGAATTAACTGAGGCAGGCTGCTTTTAGCAGATGAATAGCTGGGACGAGGGCTGATGGAGACCCAGACTGTTTACTGTTAAGTGGCAGAGCTCGTTCTGTGAAAGTATATTCATTCAGACAGCTGTTTTCCATGAAGTTTGTCTTCTTTCATGAAGAGCCAAAGGGGAAACTTCTTTCGTTCATGTAATTCTTTGTCTTTTCTTTTGTATCTTTTCTCTGTGGAAAGACGAAGGATGGGAGAGGATAAGATACAGCTTTTCAGGTACTTTTTGGTCTTTTTCCTTAAGACATGGCAGAATTGAGGAGTCAATTTCCAGCTGAATACCTACTGGAAAAAGTTTCTGAGTCAGAAACAGTATTTTGAATTACTGTACCACCATCTAACACAATACTTTACTTTTACATCCTACTTTAGACCTTCAATGTGCTTTTACTGTTTGATTCTTACACTTCCTCTCTCAAACTTCCCTCCTGCCTGCAAGTTTGCTAGCACAATTTGGGTGAAAGATTGCTTTCAGTCAGCCCATACAGTACTCTGTCTTCATTCCACCTCTACAGAAAATCCTTATCTCTTCTTTTGCCCTTGTCTCCACTCTCAGTATTATCACCATTGCAATTTCTCCCTGAGATGTTGTCAGTCTTCATGTCCTCACATCCTAGAAACTGCTGCTTCTCACAGTCTGCACCTCAGTCCTCCTCCATGCTTGAGTGCTAAAGAGCTTTCTGAGGCTTTTCTGTCAGGAGAGCAACACGTATAGTTTTCTGTGATTGAAAGCAATGTGACAGGCTTTTGTGCATCTCTGGTCAGAGGACTGGGGATTGTGGACCACT
Source organism: Loriculus beryllinus (assembly GCA_039877255.1). Lineage (NCBI taxonomy): Eukaryota > Metazoa > Chordata > Aves > Psittaciformes > Psittacidae > Loriculus > Loriculus beryllinus. The sequence continues at coordinate 21,024 of JBCJKH010012114.1, forward strand.
GAGGTGTAGCTTCAGTTTCTAGTGTTGGCACTCATTTGACTTCAGCAATGGCCACACATGGAAAACTGCAAACCATCACATGCATTAACATGGAAAATATCTGTTTTATATTCAGAATGAAAGATTAATTGCAAAAATGTATAGAGATATGGCTGAATACGCTCAGATCTCACACACACACACCTTTTCTCGTTAGACACACATTTTCCTATCTCCACGTACTTGAAAGGGAGTTCAGTTAGGTTTCTTTTCTCGTGCAGTTGGAAAGAGGAAAGGAAGGTGCATCCTCCTGGCATCAGAAGGTCATGGGCCCCTTTTGCCCCTTGCCCTGCCTCAGCAGTCACTATCAGTTCGATCCCCAACCCTTCTGTCCCCTCCTCGATTTTCCAAACCACCACAGGACCCATCAGGGCTACACACCTTGCAGCTGCCTCCACCACTGAGTGCCTGTTGACCAGACAGTGTCCTTTCTCCAGAAAGGCATTTCTAACTGGGACCTGCTGACTGCAACAAGTGTTTTAGAATCATAGAATCATAGAATAGTTAGGGTTGGAAAGGACCTTAAGATCATCTAGTTCCAACCCACCTGCCATGGGCAGGGACACCTCACACTAAACCATGTCGCAATAAATGCACTCTTCCTTTGAATTAATTGAAAAAGTTATTCAATATGTATTTAATAATTACTGAAATTGCTTAGGGAAAGATTTTTCTCTTGTTTCCTGTTATTTAATACTATGAAGCAGAACAATTTATATTTGCGCAATTTTTTCCTCAGCACCACTGAAAGCATTTTTATAAAGAATAGTCAATTGAACAGTGCTTTGTACCTCCTCAGACCAAAATAAACTGTATTAAAACCTGCTTGAAGGAGGAAGTCAGATAACAACTGAGATTAAATGCAAAACTATCTATATAATGACAAAGCAATAATAATGGAATACTTTTCCATGCATCAGACAATTAGCATATGGTTCACCTCATTACAGAAAGTATGGTAAAGGGTTTGGGTTTTAAGAACTTACGAAGATGTTTTGCTGTCTCGAGACCATTTTTTAATTTGGGAGAGTTTATTGATTAGAAATATTCCTTTCCCTTGAGCTTTGCCACAAGGCTTCATAATCCAAGTGCTGGAGGGATTTTTCCTGAATTCTTCAACAAAGAGATTATAATCGGCAGGAAGCATAAAAGTAACAGGAACAAAATCTGAGTGAAGGAAAAACAAAAAACCCACATACGGTGCACAATTAAGGACACTGTGTCTGATAAGGCTATTGACACATAGAGACTAAAAAGTTTCTGTATTTTCAGTTTTCCAGTCTGGCACTATCCACCTTCATTAAGACTTAAGTTGCTTTTCATCTCATTTAAATTCTAGGTTTAGGTTTACACTTGAACAACCAATTGCAAAATATTGCCGCTAACTTCAGCTAAGTAGATTTTAATTCACATTCATTAGTTTTCTTATTCTGTTTATATACTGTGAAATTAAGAGTAATACATACCATTCCAACTTAACTTTATCAAACTTTCTCAATTTCCTATGTCAGTTTTTACCATTCCATTAACCACCTTATCATCGTCTGTGTACCAAACGTGAATGCTGGTGTCATTTCCCCTTTGGATGAGTAATTTTTATTTCCATGTAACTCCCATTAGTCACTTACTTGCTCCCACAATCAGTATTACAATGCTTACTCAAATGTAAAGAAAAGCATTTGTCACTTTTTGCTGTCAAATTATTTTCACTTCCATCCATACAGAACTGCTGCTCTTTTTCAGGGATGAACAATGCTTTCCTTTCACTTTCCCAAGGTGTAAATCAGTTCAATGTATCCCCACTTCTGCTTCGCTCCAATGCTTTCTGACCTCCAAAACAACTTCATTCGCCTCATTCCTGATCTACTGCTGGTTTGCCTTTTGTTTGTTTAGTTGTATTTCCTAGCAGTCACTACTTGTTTTCCAACTTCCCCCAGACTTCTCCTCTGAAGAGTTTGTTCATTCTGTTCTGCTGAGAGCCTCTCTGAAAAAGTTAATTTTAGTTTTCACTCCAGTATAAGATATTCAGATGTTTTTTCACTTTTGAATTAAAGAAACTCCAGCCCCATCTCATGTGAAGTTCCAGAGTCCTTTGGTTTCATCAATAATCTTATTGCAGAGTACCTTAATCCCACAATTTTCTCATTTCAAAATAATTTTAAACAAAGCAAAATCAACAAAAACCCAACCAAACAACCCACCTCTCCCCCACAGTCCCCCCAACCACAAAAAGCCTAGTTACAAATCTAGTTCTGTACCCTCATACTTAAAAATAGTAATTTCATTATCATTTCATTCAATGTTGCGTCAGGTAATGCAACACTGTTAAGTTCAGTCTTCTTTAAGGACCTTACTCCTAACAACAAAAAGTCTAAATACAACTTCCATGCACACAAACTGGATTCGTGCTCCTCTCTGAATACTGCTGAATACTAGCAAGTACACAATGGAGGAATTGGGCCTTGGTGCTTTGTGATACAACAGGAAGACAGAAATGTTCAGTCTTTTATTCCTACTTTTTCTCCAATTTCAACAAAGATCCTGAACAAGTGGCATCCCCTCTATTCCTCTCAATTTGTAAAATATTAGCTATTTTCCTTCAAAGGAAAGTTTGTGAAAAGCTTTGAAAATATAGTATTTCTTGCAAAATATTCACTACAACAGTTTTTATCACTTTACCTATTCTCTGTTTCCTTTTGCTCTGAATTAGACTTGAAGGGGAGAAAAGGACGAGAACACAGAGAGAAAAGGCTGTAAAGTCTGCAGAATACAGCAAACAAAGTGCACTTCATTGACATGGACAGAGCATTTCAAGATAGTTAACGGTCTAACATTTCAGAAGTTTGGTGCTTTATGCACAGAAAAGCTAGGTCAATTCCAGGTTATTGACTACACAGGAAAAAAATATGAATGCTGATAATGAGAACCACATACCCAAATAAATATATTTCCCATTTTCATCCTTTTCTGCAAGAGGACTTCCTTCTTTCTCAAGTTCTTTCCTGTATCGCTTGATATTCTTTACCATCAAATCTTTTCTGGTCAGTTCATAGTGGTTTGGGAAATGATTGACAATCTGGTCATCAGAGAGGCGGTAACCAGTTTCCACACTGAAAACATTTCTGATTGTTTGTACACTCATCCTGCAAGCAAAGACAGATAGCAAAAGACTTCATAGAATCACAGGTTAGGGTTGGAAAGGACCTTATGATCATCAAGTTCCAATCCCCCTGTCCCAGGCAGGGACACCTCACACTAGACCATGTTGCCCAAGCCTCTGTCCAACTTGGCCTTGAACACTGACAGGGAGGGAGCATTTACTTCTCCAGGCAACCTGTTCCAGTGCCTCACAGTAAAGAACTTCTTCCTTATATCTAACCTGAACTTCCTCTGTTTAAGTTTAAACTCATTACCCAAGAAACACAATCCAGGAAGATAAAGTTGTGTGTTTGGTTTTTTTGTGGGTTTGTTTTTTTTTTTGTTACATACACTTCAACTTTTCTCTCTCATTTCTCTTTATACTCTAATACCTTGCTGCAGTGACAATGCAAGATGTGCTGACCTTCTATTAACAAAATCCTGCTAGAGGTTTTATTGATCCATCTACTACGACTAAAATTGGCACAAAAAGAGGACAGGAAGATGACAACTTGTGCCTACTGGACTCTGCCTTGTCAATATCAGGTTAAGCCCCAGAAGGATCTAAAAATGGCCAACACACCCCCGACTGCTACAGAAGCACCTTCTGTTCCTTCTCTTGCTGTAAACTCAGTTTCTCTCCTAAAAAAAACCCCACAAAAACAACCTCCTACTGACTACCTTGCTATTCAAATTGTCAAGCATATGAACTGAAAACAGTGATTCAGAGATCTCTACTAAAATCACCCTTAAATTCCAGTGACAATGCCATCACATATCTACTTTATTTTTCACAGAAGAGTGGGACTATAGATAAGAAGAAATTTTTTATTGCATGTCTCATATTGGATATTTAAGAATATTTCCTGACTGCTATCAATTTGCTACGTTATCATTTCAGGAAGAAAAAACCAAAACAAAACAACCAGTCACACAACGGTCTCTGTGAGTGCCCTGTTCCACCACTTTCCCTCAACCACATTCCAAAAGCATGAGAAGATTACTAGATTCCTACCCATTTGAATAAGTGGTTCATAAAGGGTACACTTGGCGCACAAACCGCCATTCTGTCATATTTGAAAGGGACAATATAAATTGTTTGGTTTATGTACAGAGTACTGTTTCTGCCAATTAACAGATTACTGCATTCTAGGACAGCATTTCATGGTCTTATATTACACAAATGCCAAAAGAGAAGCTAGATTCTTTACTCTCCTCCTTTCACCATTGTTCTGATTTAACTTCACATTCACTCAAGTATTGAAATGTTGAATAATCCGTCTGCATATAAATCATTATCATGAAGAAGTACAGTCCTCAATGCCTTTATTATAAAAGCCTGGACTCTGGTAACATGGCAAGACTCCATCACATGGATAAAAGAATATTTAATCATACATTGGAACTGTGTACTCTTGGATTATTTTTAGTTGCCAGAAAACTTGGGGAAAAGATACATTCAAAGATTCCCTTCAGGCCACATATCCCCTCCAACAGTAATGGAAAATTGCTTACTGCATAAAAAAAAAAAAATTAAAACAAACCCAAAATCAAATAAAATCAGGTATCACAGTTCAAAAAACACTGAGCACAGCCTTCCCCCTGGGCTGTTCATAACTGGCATTCACAGAAGTGATCAGTATCTTGCTAGGTCACTGACTTTCCACTCCCTGACTATATTTTTGGCAAACTGCAAAGATCAGAGAATCATAGAATCTTTAGGGTTGGAAAGGACCTTAAGATCATCTAGTTCCAACCCCCCTGCCATAGGCAGGGACACCTCACACTAAACCAT
>JBCJKH010012115.1:0-13205 GCA_039877255.1 Loriculus beryllinus
GCTATATCCCATGGAACCTTACTAAGCAGGTTCCTGAAGAGGCCAAAGTCTGCTCTTTTGAAGTCCAGGGCAGTGAGCTCTCTGCACGCTCTTCTCACCGTCCTGAGGACCTCAAATTCCACCGTCTCATGATCACTGCATCCAAGGCTGCCCTGGAGCATCACATTCCCAACCAGCCCTTCCCTGTTGGTGAGCAAGCCCTCCCCTGTTGGTGATCAGTGTTGTCCTATCTTGAATGAGAAGAGTTTGTGTTTTATCTCTTTCATTTGTTTGGTTGTTTCCAACTGTTAAGACAAGCATGCCAATGTGAATGCATATATGCGCCGAGCTAGAAGGCCCAGGATTTAAGATGTACTTGTTTCTGACCTGTGGCACAGCTGGCACTGGGACATATGAGTTGTCCCTAGGCTGCTGGAAAGCTAAGCATACAGGAGAGTCCTGGCTTCCCCTGACACAGGTCGTGGCTGTGCACACCTGCTGGGCACCCCAGCAGCAGGGAAGGGCTGGCACAACTCATTCCCCTTGCTCAGCTCTGGTAGCCTCCAGCTCTGCATCTCTATTGCTACAGCTGATAGTTAAGTGAGTAAACAACTAGAACCAAAAGTGCCCCAAGACCAACAGTAGAGAGCTTGGCATCTGAACTAGCTGTGACACTGCCCTGTTCTGTCTAAATAACTCAAAAGTACTTAGCATTAACTACTTCCTTTGCTTCTATGTTTATAAAACACAGTCTATCTGTTACCAGTAAGTTTCAAATATTACCCTTTTGTATTAACAAGGCTATTGAAGAATGACTGTCTGTCTCTAACATTCCTTATTCTTTCAATATTTGTTTCAGCTTCTCTAAACAAAACACTCCCTGGGTCAAACCACAGTGTGTGCTCACTGACTTCAGCAGTGTCAGGATTTTAAAGCTTCTTTTTACTCTGTCTCCAGAGAACAGCATTCCCATATTTGTAATATTTACTTGTTTCTGCATTTCTCTTTATCTTATGCATGTCCTTACTGCATAAAATGACTATATTATAGAGAAGATTCCCATCCATTTATGCAAAGATAACAGTATTTGCTTTTTCACTAAATACATTTATATTTACCTGCTGCCTTATTGTCAGTATACAAACAAACGCTGATTTTGGTTTGTATCCTTTGTAAAATGTTACTTTAGGCCGTATCTTCAGAAGCCAAAATTCACAATGCGCATCAGTACAAAAAGTTGAAGCTGCTTTTTTCAGTCTGTGTTACCTTGCATTTTTCTCTGAATATTTTAATCTGCTATTTTGTTAAATATTTGACTGACATTGCGGAGTCTCTGTGGAGTTCTGCACAATCTTCTCTAGCTTTGAGGTCCATAATAATTCTGTGTGACCTGAAAATTCTGGCAGTCATAACTTCACTAAAACATTTTATTTTCTGTATGCAACCAGAAACACAAATTTTAGAAAGAAAGCTATTTCTTCTCGTCCTATAACTGATGCAATTTGCTTCCTAGGCCTTTCAGATCAAACATAAATATGCAAAGCCTTTGGAGTATATTTCTTGGATTGTCCATGGCTGATGTGATCACTACCATTTTGTTTCAAAAATTCACTAGTTAAGAGGGAAGATGTAAAACTGCAAGTATTAAATTCTAAGTTACAATATTTTGCTTTTTATGTATTTTGAGAAAAACAAAGAGAATAGTGAGTTTGGAACATATTTGTCACCTACATGAAACTTTAACCTGTTTATGTTAATATTTTCATGGGAGGATACATATATATGCATATATGTTTATTATTCAATAAATGCACCTTCAAAAATGCAAGCTTTGAAAAGAAATGATACCACAGAGTATGGAAGACTCCAGTATGGTGAAAGGCCAAGCCTTTCATAGGAAACACTGGACATGGCCACTGACAAGAAAAATCTTTCCGTTGCTTTAACAGGGCTTTCTGTTACCTATTTGATAGTTTATATACTCTATTGCTTTCTATTTATAAACTGTCTTTAGGGAACAGATGATTTCTAAGCACCATGATATACAGCAGTGTAGGTTATGTGCACTGCTTGTGCTACAGTTTTATTGTGAGTGACTTAATTCAAATACAACTGCAGCCTGTGATAAATGGTGTCGTGTGATTCCCCCTTGAACAATGAGCAAAGTATTGCCAACAGAGTTGTAGTTATTGTAGATGAATGCATGTTTCTCATTCTGCTTGCACTAATGTACGTTTGGAGCAATTCCATCAAGGTCAATGTATTTAAGATTGTAGGAGCCTCCAGACACTGCCTTTTAAAGGCATTTATAAGACAGAGTTTGGAAGTGGAGGTTTATTATTCTCTTGGACCTTGAAGAGTGTTTAGAAATACTTGTCTTATTCTATTTCACCTCTTAACACTTAAGAAAAGGATTCTAAAAGGAGCAGTGTGGAAAAAAGAAAATGCATCCCAACTGCTGTTGGAAAAGCCCCAGTCCTAAAATGTACTGGGTATTCTCTGCTCTAGCTAAAACTGGACAAAACTGATGGATTTATTAAGCTGTCTGACAGTAATGATGGTGTAAAATTCTGGAAACAAGTTATTGTTTTGTTTTGTCTCTGTATTAAAGATACACTTTACCCTGCTTTTAATATCAATGGAAATGAAGAAATATTTTACAGCTTTAATTATTTTGCTTTACTTTTTTTCTCCTATATTCCTACCAATAGGAAAACTCGAAAGTCATCTGTGATGTGGATGTTAGTGAGTCTCTCTTCCTCTATGCTAATTTTTAACATCATCTTCATCACTGAAATTGATAAACCGAAATGCCAGGAATCACAGCGACAGTACTACCAGTCACTACCAGCAATACCATCCTTATGATATCATTAGAAACACCTTACTCACATCTGACTTGGTAGACCCTCCTGCAGATTCCTGGTGTACAGCTGTGGCTGTCCTACTGCACTATTTTTTGTTGGTGACATTTATGTGGTCAGCACTCAGCTCTGCACAGCTGTATTTCCTGCTGCTTAGAGCCATGAAGCCTCGGCCTGAACACTTCTTTATAACCATGTCAGTAATCGGATGGGGTAAGATTTAAAGTCATATGGCATTGAAAGTGATAGCTTGTTCACTGGCACAACAACACAAGTCTGTTGTGTGCTGGAGAAATTTTCACAGCAATTAAGGCTTTCAACAACCTGCTTCTGTGAACTAAGTAAAAAACCCTTTCAGATATTGTCATTGCATAGATGGACTCCAATTCTTCATTTAGATATCTCTGAGATTCCTCATAACCCCAAGCCAGAGCCTTGCATACACCCAAAAGCCAGGAGTGACTGACACGAATTGGTATATATTATTTATTAATAAGCAAAGAGCACATTCTTAAGTCAGAACAGCAGTTAGCAGCAGCACTGCAAGCTGAAAAGGAACTATTTGGAGGGCTGAAGAATGCAGATAGATGGCCACTGGGTAAAGTAAAAATTCTCCAAGAAACACTTCCAATACAGTGTATAGGAATGGTCAGTGGTCAGCTTGTGCGGTGTGTCGTTTTTGATGGCACCTACCAACCAGTTTCAGATCCTGTTTCATTAGTATCTTTTGCATTTGAGTGGAGGTAGAGCCAATTCCTCTAAATCTTTAAGAATTCGGACTGCATATGCAAGCCAGAAAGTGTTCAGCAAAAGCTGCCTGGCTACGCATCACTGTGCTCCACTTGCATGATAGCACAGCACTAGGTTCTTCACTGTGTCCTGTGACTAGTTGCACATGTCTAAAACAGCATGATCCTGACTCACTGCTTTTCAGATCTACCTTGAGAGCACAGCAAATACTTGGCAGTCTGAAAGATCTCTACTATGGCTGAAGGAAGAACAGACTTTAAGAAGCATGTCTATTTTCCAGCTCAAAATGTGTGCACGAGGCTCCTTCCATGTGACATGCTGCTTAGCAAAGAGGTAAGCAGGAGGCACTGAAGACAGGAAGTGAAGCAAAGGCATTGAGGAGGAAAGCCCATGCGGCCATGCTTCTCAAAGAGCAAAAGCATAAAATGTAGCAGTGAGTGGTGCAGAATTCTCTTAAATTAAGTTTCTCATTGCTGACAAGAGGGTAGGGTTGCACAGCTGTGGTAAGGGAGTCAGCTACAGCACAGGAAAGGGTTTGCTCGTCACCATTGCTGTTGTCTCTGGAAATTCTGTTGAAGCTCTTTAATGGAAAAAATCAGCAAGTCCTGGATGTGGGCTGTCCTCAGAAAAGTAGTGCTTACAAAACTCGGTCCTGCCTTTTCTCTAGGCTGTAGAAAATCCATGTAGTTTAGTGCAAGGCAAATGAAACAGAGCTCTTAAAATCTATGGAGTTTAGGAGGCCATAAGCTATTTGCGTATGCCCATGCAACCAACAGAACAATAAATTGCTACTGTCTCTCCTGTTAATTAGTAATCCCTGCTGTAGTAGTTGCAATAACACTTGGAGCTACTTGAAGAGAAGGAAAAGCTTTACACTTCAGGAAGACAGGAAGAATTGTAAGTTCATGTATTATTACAACACTATTTCACACCTTTTGTGATGGTTCATTATCAGTACAATTCTAGGTTTATTGTTGGTATATCACTTTGTGCATATAAGTACTTAAAAGTAGACAGAACTTTTCATTCAAACTAAACATTCACTATGAGAAATTGCAGTTTCTCCTAACTAAGGATTTAGGGAACTGGAACCACATCTGCCTTGAAACTGCCTGCAAGATTCCCTGTGACTTTAAATGGAAGCTGTAGATGTCCTCAGCCTAATTGAAATTCAAGACCTTCACTTAAGTGCATAACTGCATTTCAGTACCTAAACTTAATCCTCCCATTTATTAAAAACCTTTCTGGCCAACTTAACAATATCCCTATTTACGTTATGTTTTTGGTACTGATACTCATTTGAGTGCCTACATACCAAAGCAGGCTACAGTGTGCCCTGGTGATAGCAGATGATACAGAACAAAGATAGACTTCTTTTGGAAATGTAAACACAAACCCTCTTTTACACGGGCATTTTATACTCACTTATGATACTCATTTAGGGAGTGTTGATTTCTAATTTAAGATGATCTAGCAATAAAAATAAAAAAAGTTGTAAAGATTATTACAGGATAACCCTGTCTTTAAATTTCCTCTGTTTTTGTCTCAACTTCTGTTCATTAGGTTTCCCCTATTACTTTTCTCTTCAGGTCTATTATAACACATACTTTAAAGGTAAACTTGCATATGGTGGCCAGATAACTATTTGGTTAGCTATCCTGCACTGTATTATATTTCTCTATGCAGCTCATTTTTAATAAATCATTTTGCATTCCTCAGAGAAAGAGAAGCACGATTGAAAGCCCTCAGTTCTCAAGGAATGGTTGCCTTTCAGAGACAGGTTAACAAAACTTAGGAAGTCCTATGAGGTCTTTCAGGATGAAAGTGGAATACTTTTTTTTTTTTTGTTGTCTTCTGAATAATGTGTCTAACAAATCTTTGGAATTGGCCTCTCTTTATATGTTAAAAGTTGCTGGCTTGCAGCACTGTATCAACATCAGAATTTCAGTGTGAAAAAGCCCATGTTGTGGTTGTTCCTCTTGCCAGTAGCACTCATACTCCTGTTTAACATCATCGCTTTCATCACAATCAGTATCTCTGTGATACGGAAGTAGAACAAGAATTTGACAAAACAGCATAGGATTCCTCATATCTTTCAGCAAATGTGTTGCTTGGTGTCATGTCACCAGCTCAGACTTTCTTATCACGAACTCAGGCTTCTGATGAAGTCTTTTATTTAAGGAAATGTATACTTACAGTATACAGACTACTATACTTACAGTATACAGGCTACTTACAGTAGTCAGAAAATTAATTCACTTCACTTCAATGAAGGTTATCCCCAGATGAAATCCATTTAAGTGAGAGCAGAGCTGCCTCCAGCCAAATGAGAATGGAATGATTTCTCAGCACATCTGAATGTCAGACCAATTCTTTGCAGCTTTGAAGCAGATTTACTTGCTCAGCCTTACATCAACACTCCATGTCTTGTCAGGGGCTGCGTCACAAACTCTGCAGTGCATTGTATTACTTGAAAAGGGATTGCTTTAATTTTAATCTCACAGAACTGATCTGTTCAACAAAACTTTGTAGCATTTCTACATTCTTTTTATGTATAATTTGCATGGCTGGGGCAAACAAAATACCTTATCTCTGCCTCTCCTCAGGCTTGAGAGAAACAAGATATCCAAACTTCACTGGCCGCTTATTCTTACAGTGAAAATTAAGCACATTTAGATTAAAGTCATAAGCGTTTATAATAGCTAGCATGCTAATTTTCAATGCTTCTTGTTGCCTTGGTAACCCTCACTTTTTTTAAAAGAAAAAATCATTTGAGCTACATACTTGAAACACAGATTATTTTGATAAACTTGGTTAGATTATTTTTTCTGGATTTCTTCTCTGGATGATAGGTCAAACAAGTGTAGGAACGTGTTTGTTTTCAACTCACCTGAATAACACATCTTTGCAATATAATTCTGAATAAATAGAAACTTTAACACTCAAAAGTATATTAAATGGTATAGAGAAAGGTCTAACAACTTTTTGATGTGTACTTCTAGGAATAAAAAGGATTCATTTATGAAAAAGATTATTAGAACTATCTTTATAGTGGTAGTGCTTGGAATCACCTGGATGATAGGCTAACTCATGTTAATAAGTCATGAAGAAACAAGTCTGTTTTTCAGCTGTTCTGCATTTTTAATGCTACCCAGGTAAAGTATTTAGTAATTCTGAGCCTAATAACAGAGATAATGGGGAAAAAAAAAGGGTCAGCTCTATTTTTCTATAGGCTGGTAAGTTAGTATAGCCTGGGAACTTGTTCGAAAGCAGTTACACAGATTCAGAATTTTTGTTCAGAAAGGGATGCTATCCTTCTGCTCTGTCACTCATAAAATTCTTCGTGTTGTATAAATCAATGTGTGATTTTATTTCAAGGTCACCTCTGAAAAGACCTTCCTGTCTGAGTGCCATCTCTTCTATCAAATCATAGATAAAATCATATTCAGAATGAGTATCAGGAAAAAGCTTCTCTTTCAGCTGTGGGAAAGACTCCCAGGGAAGTAACTAGAACTTCATTGCTTGAGACCTTTCATGATGATCCTGGATAAAAGCCTACAGGAAAGCACCTGTCTCTGCCCACAGCCCTGCTGGATTATTGGCTTTATAGTCATATATGGCACATGAAGTACAAAGTACGTGGCTCAATGGATCCTTCATCGTTACACCACTGAATATATTCTACAAAATAGGTAATTGGAAATATGTAAAAATCTCCCCATAATGAAATGTTGTTTATTACCAGTTTGATCTAAGAAAACTGAGGGCCTGTACACCGGTGCGGACCAGATCTGCAAACTCCCTGTGCAAAAAGTCCTGAAGTGGTTATTACTACACTGATGGATGGATTACGCCCATCCTGATCATGATTCCTGTGTTCAGGGAACAGAGATCCCTTTTTTTTTTTTTTTTTTTTAACCCCAAGATACTCCCAATTAGTCCTTGAAATGAGAATTTATAACAATAGAACAAGTATAGAAATTTTGAAGTCCTGCTGCTACCCATCTGTCTGATTAAAGTGCTGACAGGGCACACCAGCCACATGTAATGCTTACAGTATGCTCAAGCAGGTCTTACCTTCATCTTACCTAGCAGAGGTATATGATCCTGAGACATAGCTAATCCATTACAATGTGCAAATGAGGCAACTATAATTGCAAATCCATAGCTACATGGAATATTTTACTATTCAAAGTACTTCTTGTATTTCAAGGTATTAATGTCATTGCTAGTGGTTACTGAAAACTGTTTCATGGTTGCTTTTCAAGACAAATAATATTGACTGATCTTTTCTGGTTTTAGAAGGAAAATATTAACTCCACATTTTAATTTACAGGGACTTCAGATCTGTATTCTCCACACTTTAGGACCACCAGCCTTCAATAACAAGTTTCCAAGGTGTTTCCTTTTATTTGGGTGCCAAGGGTATCCCTGTATCTGCATTCAAAACCTTACTATGTTTCAAAAGCACAGCCGGAAAAACTCACAAGACACTTTCAGATCAACACAGACTTTATCAGAGAATATTTCCTTGTCTACTTTCCCTAACTAAAGTTAGGAACCTGTCATTTGTGAAACATAATCCTGCATTTTTCATGGTTTGCTTTGTGTAGATCTCACGGATATCTTGAATGACATTATACTACTTCAACTGCAGGTAGCTTGAAATATATCTTAAGCCAAGACCACCAGGAATCAAAAGCAGGACCACACATTAGCAAGACGGTGTGACTGTTATCCCATAGTGCAGTGCTAAATCCACTGGCTGCTACTTGTACTTCATGTCACTGAGGAAGGTCTTTGAAAGGAGCTGAGGTTATTACAGCTTTATATTACAGTACAGGTGTACAGAAATTGTGCTAGTTATGCCCTTCTCATTTTTCAGGCCTGTTGAACATGTTTATTTAGCCTATGCACTGTAGCTCTCCTCTCTCTTTTGTAAGAACAGCTTAAATTTAATTAGAAACCAAAATATAAACAAACAAAAAGCACAGCTCTTATAGTTCTTATAGGCTCTGGGCCCAAATTCTATTTACTACTTCAATAATATGTTGGCTTGGTCTTTCCAGAAGAAACTCTGTATCTTACAATGGTTTTCTACATTTCTGAGCTAAAACATCTTTATTATAAATTGTAATTCAACAAAATATTCTGTTTCCATATGGCAAAGTGGAGGAAAAAAAAAAAAAAAAAAAAGAGTGAGATGCTTGAATAAACAGGCTAGGAAAGAAGTTCTTTGCAAGTATGAAACATAAAACCTACAATATCACCCCCCAGTGATGTGTGAAAGGAAGCCTGTTTGGTTTTGGAGGCATATTGGTGTTACCAGAGTAGCAGCTGGTGTGTGTGTTAGCACTCTGCTCTCCACTGATTTTTTTTTTTTCTCTGTCTCTATGTCCTTTGGTTTCATGGACATCTCGGAAGAGAGGTCTCTTGACCTATGCATTAACACTTTGGTTTCTAAACTTAAGCTACAAGTAAATATAACCCTCTCCCTTCTCCACCCACCTTTTATTGATACTATTCAGTACAGAAAGGTTGAAAGCAATGTCAAAGGGAGAGAAGAATTTCTGGATGAAGTGGGGAGCAAGAGAAGTGTATGCTGGCTTGAGTACAACCGGTGCATGAAGTGCAAGCAGCTCCTCCCAGTTGATGAAGTGCAAAGGGGTAAGGCTCATTGCAGTGGGATCTTGTCTAACAAATGGGAATAGCTATGCTGACCCATCCCATTCTTGCCTGTGTGGGAAAAAAACCTAAGATATTTAGACATGTAATTTAAAAAAAACTCAACTTATTTCTTTATTCTGTCCTCTCATATTTGTATGTTTTGCTATGTCTGATTTTAATAATAAGAAGACATCGTTGAATTTTCAATAATCTGGTTAAGTGTGGTCAGATTTACCTCTTGCTTTCCTTTGATTTCTGAAAACGAATGTGGTTTCTTTTGAGAACTTCCAAGCTGCTTCAAATAAAGTCATGGCATGATCAAATGCAGTGGCTGAACAGTTAGCACCTCTGAATACAGTGGTCATCTTATATAAAACTTTCTGAATATCTCCAGAGAAGTGTTTCAGCTGTCCTGAAAAGTTCTCTGCATCTTAAAAATCCATGTTCTCCTTATGAAGCAGAAATTAAGTGTTCTCTATCATTGATAAATCTCCAAAAAGTGCACTCACATCAGATACAAGGCTGAAGCTCATCACCACTGACTGAGAAAAAGCAAAGAAGGTAATTAAAAGTTATCTAGGAAGGGTAATTCATACTACTTTTTACTAGTTAAACATCCTATATGTATTACAGATGTTTATGTCCAACAATGAGAATGTCTCACCTAATATTAAACATTTTCAACATAAAAAAATCATACAAAACTCCACAAAATAAAATATTTTGTTCTGTTTGTTTGTTATTTTTTTTTTTTAATCCAGGGAATCATGATTTCAAAAACAGGACAAAGGAATGTGATCTTTTTCATGATATATGCTTGTCACAGGAACAATAGTTCAGCTCTTATCTACACGTGGAATATATTGAACCTAATAATGTAGAGAACTTTGGTATTCTTTGTGATGCATAGGCTTTAAGGATCACAAAGTTTCTTCTCGTTAACACTTTGGAAACACTAGAGAAGGGCTGAATCATCAGTACAAAGGTATGAAATATGAGTGGCAGAGAGTGTAATGGATGGAAAAGTCTTGTTTTCCAGTCTGCTTTCCTGTATTTTTAGAAGCAAAGACACTTTTTCTTTTTGCACTGAAAATTACCTTCTATTTCAAAATCTTTTCTAAAACTTATCAACCTCCTGAACCACACCCCTCCTCCTCATCTTTAACAGGGAAAAATCAGGAAATCAGCTTCAGATTCGTTTTTCTCCCTTAGGTGGACCAGCTCCAAATGCAAGGTGGGAGGCCGACGGGGATAGCCATGAGTGCCTGGGAGCACAGTCTGTCAGGGCAACGACAGGGCACGGACACACTCTCAGCGTGACGCTGAGCACCCGGCGAGCACTCTGGAACTTCATGTCCGGTTTTCCATCCCCGCATCACCATCCTCTGCGGGCCTAAGCTCACGTTTTGAAACCAACCCCCTCTCACAGAGAGACTTCACCACAGAACCCAGCTCACACACACCGTCCGCCACCTGGGTGCCAAAGGCAGGGGACGGGGACGGGGACGGGGGCTGCCTTCCCCGACACAGCCCCAACCCCACCACCCGCACCTCCACACCGTCGCGGCTGACGCGTCGCTCCACCGGAAGGGGAGGCGGGGCCACGCTGCCGGAGCGTGCGTGCTGCGGCGCTCACGGCTGCAGTGCGCATGCGGGCGGGTCGCGCAGGCCCGGCAGTTGCAGCCGTCCCTCCAACCGCTTCCTTTCCGTGCCACGTACGGGTGGCGGCGGCCGCGCCAGGGTTTCGGTTCTCTGGGGCGGGGAGTGTCCGCCGGCGGGACCGCGGAGAAGCCAGAGTAAGAGAATGGGGCTGCTCAAACCGCGCTGTTGCCGGGGGAGCCGCTGCCGCGTGTGCGAAGGCGGCGGGAGGGGTGGCTGAGGGCTGGGGGTGAGCTTTCGCCTCCGCCCCTGGGTTCCAGGGGCGACGCGGGCCCTGGCAGAGAGGCGGGGAGACCCCTTGCTTCCTTCTGGGAGGGTCTGATGGAGGCTGGAACTGCCGCTCGGGCTTTTCGGCCTGGGGACACGGGGTGAGGGCTGGCAGAGGTCTCCCGTCGCTCCCTCATGTCGCAAGGCTCTTGCATGTCAACCCTGCTCACCAGGCCTTGTCCCCTTTGGGAGCTACAGGAACTGCAGACTCCTCGCTTACCGACAGGGAATAGTTATGATTTCTGCTTCCCACTGAATCGGTCCTACGCTTTTCAGAACTGGAGAAAACCGAGAAGAGCTCTTCTTTCTGCTTCCATCCCCTTTGCCCTTTGTCTTGGGAAAACTCATCACTCTGGCGAGTGGGGTTTGGGATGCAGTGCTGCTTGGCCCTGTTTCTGTGTGCTTCACCTTGTTCTTTTCCTTGTTTTGACAGAGGGGAAAGTGAAGCAAGAATGCGTGTTCTTCCCTTGCTTAGGCAAGGCTGATTTTCTCACCTGCAATGCAAAAAGGGTAGTAAAATCCAACATGGTTATGATGTCACAGCTTAAGAAAGGATCATGAAGTGACTGACATAGATTGGGCAGTTGCTGTCCACACACACCATTTAGATTGGTGCATGGTGTGAATAGAAAGTGAGCCAAGAGGAGAGGAAACAATCTGTACTTCCAAAATGCATGTGGTACTTCACGAAGGCTAGAAAGAGGTCAGATTCTTACAAAAAAATAGCCTTTCTGAAACAGGAAAATGCAAGTGCATTATTTTTGGTTTTTTTTTTTTTTTTGTGTTTTCTCCTCAATAAAGTAGACACAGTTATTGGTTCTGTCAAAAAGCACATTTGTGTGTTCTGGATGTCTTTGCTGAAAAACTCGAGTCATCCATTCAGCTATGTCACAGTGAGGGAAGAAAAGCTTTGAGTGCTGTGCAATTTAATAAGTAGAACATTGTACATACTTCCCTGTAACAGTTGCAAACAGTTGCAGTGTTTAGAATCTGTCTCTTAACATCTGAATGCCTTCTAGCGGAAGAACAGCTGGACAAAAAAAAAATGTGCATTAAAATGCAACCTTTTAGTAATCATTGATAGATACACAGTGGATTTCTGCAAGTAACATTGGTAAATAAGACATTATAGGTCTGCAAGTACATTACAGTAGTAGATTTTCTTGCACAAAGATACAAATGATGCACTCAGTCTGTTGAATTGCCACAGGAGCTCAGATATGTCCATAGAAATGTGTATGTTTAGGAATTACAGATGAGGTTCACTTCTTGCTGTTGCTGGTTTCCAAGTACCTTATACTGTAATGCTAAAGAAGCAATACCAGTGCCCAGCTTTAATGCTTAAACAGCACGAGATGGTGACTAAATGAACTCTCTAAGTTGAACCACTCTTAGGTAAATTATCTGTATCCTGTATTTCTGCATTGCAGTTAATTTTACCTTGATCTATAGTGAGATTTGGGTGAAAGAGGCATCATTTTCATGCACTACTCATTCATAAAAGATGAGTGAGGAAACAGAAGAGCAGTCTTTTCCTTTTCACCTGGTTAGCATGTCACAACAGTCTTGCCCTCTCCCAGCCAGGAGTACAGCTCCTTTTAAAGGTAAACGTTTCATACTCAGGATGAGGGAAGCAGCTGTCAGCCTGTGAGAACCAGAGGAGAGGGGCTTTGTTCTTTGGGATTTGCTTGTCTTGTATGTCATCTATCTGTTTTGTACTTCTGTGTCTGACTTGTATGTCATGTATCTTCTATGTCATGTGTCTGTCCGAGTTTACTTCCAGTTACGTTGAAAGAGGAGAGCTGGGAAGGCCAGTTTAATGTGGATGAGAGGAACCTACTTTTCTTCTTTGATTATATGTATATATATATATGAGACAATAGTGATGGTATATTGAAAAATGCGGGATCTCAGCATGACGTGAATGGTATGGAATAAGGGGTGGATACTGTCCTGGGTTCAGCAGTAGCAGTCATTTTTCTCCTTCTTAGTAGCTGGTGCAGTGCTGTGGTTTTGACT
>JBCJKH010012117.1:3919-30384 GCA_039877255.1 Loriculus beryllinus
TGTGAGGACAGGGAAGAAATCTGGGCCACCTACCTCACCTTTTCAGGTAAGCCCTTTGGGAACCAGTGTTTGTAAACTGAGATTAAAATAGTCCCAAGCCGTTCTAAGATCTGCAAGGACTGGTACAAAGTTATGGTCTCAGGGATCTGTAAGGTGACTGTCCAGGGGCTGTACCCCAGCACTGGAGATAAAACCAGCCTGAATCAATGCTGAATTATGCATTATCCTGTACAAATCTAGACAGTGTGGACAGAACTTCAGTGTTTGCTAAGCACTGGCATAAATCTACTCCCAGCAAATACTAAAAGTTCTTCATTTAAGACAAAACAGTTGATGTTTGGAAAGTCTCACCCTAAAATTCAGCTGTTGAAATCTGACACCAAAAATTGTCTTATTAGTATTAAATGGAGTTATTCAATTAAGATTATTCTTAGCCTGAATGTTTGCTGAGGAGAACAAATAGTAAGTTTTAAGTCCCTCCAGGTTTACATAGGCCTTGTTAAATTCAGATCAGTGCAGTGCTCCCAGTGATGGCTAACATTGATCCTTTATCTCCTAAACACTGTGGAAATTATGTTCTCTGTAAGATTTAGAAAGGAACAGATGACGTGTCAAGACAGTAATTTAAACCATGAATCTCCACTTGCTTAAGGATGAACTTTTGTGGAAGAAAAATGAGCAAAATGCTAGTGGCAGACAAGCAGAATCTCTGGGTAAGTGCATCAATTTTTGCTACTGACAGTTCTTGTGCTTGTAATAAAACTGAAGTGCTGAGGTCAGCGTCAGAGTGAAGCCACGCTTGTTTTCACAAACATTTATGTGTTGGTAATAGTACCTATTAACAGGGTTGGCATAGCTCTCTGCCAAATAGAAAAATGAGTTCTCCTGCATCACAGGATGAGCAAAGTTGGGGGAATTTTAAATCACAAAATTAGTTAAGACATCATTTATCTTTTGCAGCTTTTCTACATTACAGCTTAAATTCCTTCAGGACTTAAATTCATTTATTGTGTTTTATTGTTATGAAAGCCTGTCAAAGCTGGTAGCAGGCTGTGGAAAGTTAGATGAGCAGAGGCAACAATATGTGTTGTTAATTAAATAGGCATTTGCACGGTTTAATTCAAGATGTAGCCGGTTTGCTGTAACCTGTTGAATTGCCCTTCTTCCTTGAGCCCTGCAAAGTGACTAAGAAGATTCCAAAATGAGTGACTTCTGTTTTAAAATGCATGGCTATGGCTGCCACTGATGCTAGTGAATTGATGGCAGAAACCGTTCTCTAAACCCAAGGTGATGCCATGCCCTCTTTAACTATTCATATCTATGTGTAAATTCTGTGCAGTTAATCGAAACTTCCCATTTTTAATTTTAGGCTCTGTCAGCATGAAGAACTGGTGCTGTCTCAATTTTTTTATTGAGTATCTTTTTGTTCTTAATGGATCCCCAAGTTTGTTGTAGTTAGATGTCAGAGGATTGTTTCACTTTCCATGGAAATGCATGTATCATTTCTCTGGCATTGCTTTAGGACATGCTACAATTGCACAGTAATTAGAAGGGGAAGAGGATCAGATGAATGTGTTGTTCTGAAACTCTAGTGAAGAAAAATAGAAGAATTTTGTCACTTTGTAGTTTACACTCTGCTATATCTGTCAGGCGACAGCTAGTCACATGTGATGAAATTATTTCCTCAGTATGGGGTTATTTACAAGTTATATGTTTTAAAATCTAAAGGAAAAGTAATTGCTTAACACCAAGATTCATATTTTAAACTCCCATTTTCAGTTTTGCCTTTGGACCACAGATTTTTAAGTCTGTCTTCAAATCCCAGAATAAACACTCCTGCAAAATTAATGGTAAATCTATAACCAAGGAGATCACTTGGCTGTGTTCTTCCTCCAAAGAAGTTTGTTACAACTAGTATGCAAAGTCATACAGAGCTGTGAGAATGTACACAGTGCAGAAATAGAGAGAAAGAAAATGGGTTTTAATTTGTGTTCCTTTTCTCCTGAAATTGTTAAAGCATTATTTTGCATGATAACTTAAACTCTTTAACAACAAACAAACAAACAAAGTTCAGAATGATTTCTTCTCTGAAAACCAATCAAAGTGGGATTAATTTTCATATAGAATCTTTATTGCATCTGGTCAGACTGCAAGGGAAAGTGATGCTGCACAGAGTGTGCAAAAAATTTTGGACACATACCTTTCCTTAAAAAATATGAATAAATTTATATTTAAATGACTTTAGAGGAGTATTCATATGAAGTTTGCACTGGCAGCTTGAGAGTTCATTGTAGGAGTTAAGCAGTCACTCCATAGCCACAGTCACTCTCCACAGAGAGAGGCCGGGCAGGAGATGGGGGGTTTCTGTGGTCTCTGAATGTGCTCAGCAATGCCACAAATATGGGGCAGATTCCTCAGGTGAGCATATTGCCATTTTGAGACATCAGCTAGCGTGGATGGAGAGGGAAGGAAGAAGAGGCTGGAAGGAAGGATGTACCCAAAGGGTCCATATTGCACACTGATACTTGTAAAGGTCTTGCCAGATTTTTATGGGAAATGCTGGAGGACTGGGAATCCTCAGTAGAAGATGATGAATGGTGTGGACTATTTTTGGAAGGGAGGATTCAAAGTGTAATTTCTTGGCAAAATGACCATTAAAAAAATCTCCATACTTTTAGCTTTTTTTTTTTAACGTTATTTAGAGCAGAGACTGAGGATTTTCATCAGGTGGGGTTTCTTTGGTTTTTCCTGTTGAAAATGTCATGTTATTTAGTTTTCCACAAGAGTTGTGGCATCACCAGCAAGCAGCATTATCAGTTGTATAACACCACTAACTTTCTGTCCTAGGAGATGAAACACTCACAGCTCACTATTAGTGCAGCGCTATACAATGAGTTAAGTTTCTGGAATACTAAAACTATTTTGTTGCTTCAAAATGCAGGTCAGGTAGGCTATAGCACTGAGCACAAAATCATTGATGTGCTCAGCATGCTTCCAGGGTCACATGAAGATTCATTTACACATACTCACAAAGACACAAAGGGTATGTCCTACATACGGAGTAACAAAAAAGAATGTGTTGTTTGGGGTTTTTTTTAAATGTCTTGATATTTTGGGGGGGTCCTGGAAAAGGAGGTACTTAAACATGGATTTGCAATGGGACTTCCCGCTCCTGTGACTGAGGCAAGATCAGCTGTAGGTTGGGATGGACTTTGCTCTAAGCTGTTATTACTCTGCAGTTCCTCTTTCACACCTCCATTCCCATACAAAACTGCTTTTGGTATCCAGCAGATGCATACATTCACAGAATACATTCCTGATGTAAAACAAACTGGTGTCCTCTTTGGAGACTAAAAGCCTTAGCAGGGGTAGCTCTGGATTTGCTGTGACTGTGGTTGACTGAACCTGAATATACATCTGCTCATTATTAGATGATATATTTTTGAGAACTCATGGGCACTGCTGCTGTCTCCTGACAGCTACTGGAAGAAGCCCTGCTACTATTGCTTTCTAACTGCCTATAGGAATGGTATCTCACTTATACACCTCATGTAAGGGCAGAGCTGGTTGGAAGGCTGTCAAGAGTAGAGGTAAAAATGTGTGAAATGTGTGAAAATGCCAATTGGTGAAATTCACACAGTTTGTCTGTTTGAATGAAGACTTTGTCAGAGAAGTTTTAGGATCCAGGGTGAAGCTAAGCATGAGTGAAAAGAGTAGTTCGATGTAGTCAGCAGCCTGGGAGTGGACACTCTTCCAGCATGAGAATGGCACAGGTATTCCTGCCATGAGTTAAGCAGAGCAGAGCTGGCTGGGGCTGAAATCTAGTGGAGTGTGGGGAGGTGAGAAATAGAGAGAAACTCTTCCTTTCCAGACAGCTCTTAGCTGTGCTTTGGAAGGTAAATAAATGCCTTGCTGGCTCCTGATCCTGAGCAGGTGGACCCAGGGGCTGATCACGGGCAGAAGGAGACAGTGGGAAAGTGGGAGAGATTTGCTGCCTGCGCAGCTTAGTGGCTTGTGATGCTCTTAGTGCTCTTGTGATGGAAAAGAGAAATGTGGGGTGCTGATAAGGAGGCTCACTGCAGTAGCACTTGCTTGGAAGAGGAGGTTGTTCCCACAGAGGTGATTGTGTTTTTTTCAGGCAGCTACATAAGGAGCTTTGGGGAAATGGATTAACTGTTTTAATGAAGCACGGGATACAGATATTACCTTCCTCGTGTCTTTCCTGTTTTCTCTTGTATACTGCCAAATAGATGGTCAGCATCTAAGGGCAGCAAATAGCGACTTAATGGCTTAAGAAAGATAGGCAGAAGCATAATCATGCAAATAAGTATGTTTTAAATCCACTACAAATGTTAATACATGCCCTTTACAGAAATATTTACACCCTTACTTCTTTTTTTTTGATCCTCCCTTCTGCCCTCTGCTATCCTCTGCCTTCACTCACTTCTTGTTTACTTGCATATTTTTGTCCACCTCCTCCTTTTTCTGTCAGAGGACACCATGGGGAGGTAACCAGCAGCTTTACTGGGCTTTTGCATCAGGTGTGCACAAGTCTCTGGGCTTTGAAGGCTTTACTAGGTGGTGCTCTGACTGAGATGAATATTGTATATCTGTGCAATGCACAGTGAGTAACAGCACATCCATATTCTCTGTGCATTGGGCAGATTTTCTCACTTCATACATCATTCTAAGCTTGCTGCAGTGATTTCACAAAGTCAATCCCTGTCTATTAACACATAGGAAAAACAGTGGAGAAATATACATGTGTGACTCAAGGGTTTTCTTCTTTTTTAATTTTGATGTTTTCTAAGCGTATTAGACATAGGCTTTATTCCACTGCAGCATCATGAGCTGCATCTAATCCTCCAGAGCTAACCCTTCTTCATGCTAAATAACAAAAAATAAGTCTTTGACTATTTGACACGTTCGTGCAGGAGCTGACTTGCCTGTCCATCATGCTGTGTGGATCACAGGCTCAGCTTCCTGTGTTACATAGTTAATATATCTGTAGCTGATCACCTCAGCATAGTCAGGGCACTGTCTCTGACCCCTCCTTTCATGATTTTTCTGATCACGCTTTTTTGTATCTCTGCCCAAAGTTTCCAGCATCAGCTTTTTTCCTCTCAGTCAACTTTCAACACATCTAACCACTCAAATAGTGATTTTTCACAGTAAGAAGGGATCTTGGAGGGTTTTGCACTTGGTAAGTCTTCTGATTTGGATAAAAAATGCATGGAAGGTAATGGGCTGGCAGGTGAAGCCAGAGTTCTGGCCAGCTGGTTGAGCTGGCTGGAGCATAGGCTGAAATGCTGCCGCTCTCTGGCCCAGCCATCTTGGTACCCAGCCATCAAATCCACTTTAATTTCTACATATCTTTGTGTCTGTGAGCAGTTCACTTACCTCCATTAGTGCAAAACAGCCAAATTGTAAGAGCTGAGTTCTGCTTGACTATCTTGTACTGCCCAGTGTGTGTGCTTCACAAGGGAGGATGAGGAAGCTGGTGCTGAGATTTGGTGCACACTGTTTTCCCTCATTAGGCAGCTGAGACTTGCACAAATGAGGGGATCTGCCTTTGTGGGCTTTGAGTTCTTACTCTTGTGAATGTGCAATTCCCAGTCCCTAAACTGCAGTGAAAGTGCACTCTGCTGCCATCAGAACACAAAACCAGACTATATAGTTCTGTAAATTTTCCCTTTTCTCTGGTAGAAAAATCCAGAGGTTCTGTATGTTAAAAGCAAAGTTCTGGCTTCATTTCTTTAGCATCAGATTATATCTTGGGCTTCAGAAGGCATCTCATGCAATGGACAGTCTGAAGAAACAATTGGAAAAACCTGATATATTCCTACCTGGAAAAATCTCATTTATAGGCAGGGACTCCATACTCTTTTCTGTAAGGAAGTTGCTGGCATTGGCACGAGTTATGGAGAAAGTTGTTTGAGTGTGGTGCTCTGTGAAATTGTTTATTCAATGTCAGACTCCTGTGGCATCGCATTTTAGCTCAGTAGCTGCAAAGTGTGCTGTGGCATGCAACAACCCACTGCAGTCTGTGGCATTTCTAGGAAGCCCTGTCCCATTGTGGGTCTCATCCTTGCCTTTGGGGTACCACATGGCTTGTGAACTTTGTTTATAATATGGCAACCGTGAGAGCTCCTCAGAATACGTCAACTGCACATCTGCTTGCACGCCTCTTAAGTGCTCCAGTTTGCTCTTATTGCCCACACTCACTCCTGTCCAGGAGGCAGACAGGGTCTCCAGTGCAGCTCAAGCACAAAGCTCATGTTGTTGCTTGTGTCTCTTTCCAGAGACCTTTGACTGGAGTCGTGGTTCCCTCCAGAAGTGGTATTGCAGATGGGCCCCAGTGGTGTTTCTAAGGGATTTGATATTGTTGAGTGGCTCAGCTGAGTGAAAGCAATTTTAGGAAGAATAGCTGGGAGTTGGAGCACGTAAGTGGAGCTGCTGGACCAGGGAGAAGCTGTGGTGCTTGTGGCTCTTGCATGCTCTAGCGGGCTGGAGCACAACCCGTACAGGAACCACAGGCTGGCACTGAACATCATGCTCCAGCCTTCTTGGGCTTTTAGAAAAGAAAGGCTCCTATCACACTGGAGCAGACAGAGAGCATGGCACACTGCAAGCAGGAAGCAGACTAACATCTGTGCTAATGTCACAGCTGACAGGCGACAACCATGTTCTGCAGAGGCGCATGATACAGAGCCAGGGACTCCTTGGAGAAAGCCCAGGGAAAACAGTCTGTCTTACAGATCTGCTCTCATGGCTCTCTAGTTGAAACATGGTCTATGGCACCCTATTTAGGCCTCTCATGTATTTCATTCTCTCCAAGCAGCTGGGCTGGCTGGCACCAGGGAAGGAGAGCTACTTGTCCCACAGCCACCACAAAAATTGCTCCCAAGAAAGAGCAACTTGGCAGCAGCACCCTGGGATTTGTGATTTTGGCAAGTTGTTAACACTAGGAAGTGGGGAAGAGGTGTGAATGAATTATTCTGTCTCCACAAGTTTATTCCCTCTAGGGGATCCAGGCATAATCTTCCTTCTCCTGTGCTTGCCTTGCTGATTTTATGAATCTGCAGTGTGTAGGCAAGATCCTAAATATCACCTAAAAATACCTGCCCATCCTGGAGATTTATTCATGCTGGGCCCTTATGGAGCATCTCTGCCTAGAGATGTTTTTTCCTTGACGTGCAGAGTTATGTGGCACTTCTATGCAGATACGGAACTGCCTCTGTCTAGTTATTGTAGGATGAATGGAAAGTAGTATGAAGAAAGATTAGGAAAAAGGAAAATGAAAAGTGGAAGGAGAACAGCACCAAGCTGGACAAATACAGTTACTCCTGGCAAAATACATGTTTGTAGAGCAAAACAAGCAAAATGCACTTATTACCTGCTCATTGTAATGAGGTTCACAGCCAGGAAAAAGTAATTTCAGCCCTGCCAGTTCCAACAATAAAAGGTCACGAATGAAGTTCCCCCCCATATCCTTAAAAGCACTTGTTATTTTCCCTGTAGTATTTGAAGCTCAGTTCTCTTTCCAAGTCTCTTGCTATAATTAGAAATTTACTTTTTATTTTTAAAAAAGTGTGACTCAGTCACATGGTTCCAGAGTTTGGGACATTCCAGGGATTGCCAAGCCTTTGGGAAGCTGAGATAAAATGGTGGGAGCTGGCAATAGTGCATCCAGCTCCTTCCACCTGTCCCTAGCAGATAGTCATGAACTCTTTTTCAGTCATCAAGTGCTGTGTGGATTAAAAGAAGCAGCAAGGGGATGAGAGTCTCCAGTGACAGAGCCATGTCAAGCAAGAGTGGAGCAAGGGGTGGTTTGCTGCTGAAAAACAACATAATTGTGTGTGTGGCTGCCCTTCTGCATTTTGTAACAACAAAGACAACACAGAGGTCTTTCTAAATGGAAAGTAGTCGTGTTCCCTGTGTTACTCCTGGTACTTGGAGAGCTACAACCATGATATGTTGAGAGCAGGGACCCTGAGGCACCAGCACAGCAGTCTTGGCATGAGAGATTTGCCCAGTTTGCGGGGCAGCCAGGGCCCTTGTCCACTGAAGTGGCTGGTTCTGCACCACTGCCGCAGCGCTCAGCCGATGACAACATGATGAAGGCAAGTGCTTACTTCTTGGTAAACAACCTAATCTTTTATCAAATAATTTATTTTATGTAAAGGAAGGATTTTAGTTTGCAAAGCTAATCTGCCTTGTCTAAACCCTCATTTTTTATCTTTGAAGCCCAAGTAAGTGTCCAATTCATAATATTTGGTAGATAGGATTTGGGATTCCTATCAATTTAGCAATCTTGGTTTTGGTCTTTCTGGTCACATGTCTAAGGAAAAAAAAAATCAGCTCAAGGAACTGACATTTTTGACAGTGTATTTGCTTTTCCTTTTCTTGAATACCTGAAACATTTCTGCTTGGGAATTACAATTATCAGAAGGTTATAACAGTATTCTGAATTTTTCCTCAGAGTAAATGACTGTAAAACCCCTAAGTGAGGGAATTTTCTTACTTCTCTCACTTCAGTGTTGTCAGTCAAAATATTCCACAAGAGCCAAGAGATACCAAATTTATTGGGAGTCAAAATCAGTGGCACAAGAGGAAGGGATTTAATCAAGAGGTGTGGGTTTCATTTTGAGACATGCCAGCAAGTTTTCACTTGTAATTATTTCTGTTGTTTGTGTCTTGAAATTCTGAATCTGATGGGCAAAACGTTCCCACTTCCCAAGGTGCTGAGCACCCGCTGAAGCCATCTTCAGCAGAGCAAGGTCAAGGTCACATCTTCATCACCAAACATCCCCACCTTCCTAAATATTTTGGTACAGCAAAATGAAATAGTGTAGTACATAAAGACAAGGATGAAACTAGTCTGGGTAGCTAATTTTCATGATCCGGTTGTTACAAGTGAACCATCTCCTGCCTTGGTGAGCTGCTGTTCTCAAGAACAGTTGCAAAGAAGCCAATGCCACTGTCTGGGTGAACTGTCCCTCTGTAAAAAAAAAATAAAGTATTGTTTCCAGGGCAATCATTACAGTTACTGTTGAGGCTATTTCAGCTATTGCCTGGTGTTATGAGGTGTTACTTGTTTATGGTAGCATTCACAACAGGCCCTTGCAGTGCCAGCAACTGCTCACAAAGGCACATGTGTCTCGAGCAGCTGCACACTGCGGACGCTAGTAGCATATGAAGGGTCAAGTGCTGCAGCTGGGGAGCTGAAGCCTAGACAAAAATTGCACGTTACATATAGAGACTATGTTGTCTGTACCTCTTCTGGGCCCTGGGCTGACCCCCAAAGCATGAGAGCGTTCACCTGTGTCATGATGATAATACAGAATGAATTGGTATCTTGCCCCAGCGGCCACAAAATAACCAGCAGAGGTTTTTTACCTGAAACAGATTTACTGTGAGTAACACCCAGGGGAGGATCATGGTGTTTCACTTCTGTCGTGGGCTTGCTCATATTCTGCTTTTCCTTTCCATATGTTTCAGGTATTACTCAGGCAATTACATATTATGGGCAAATGACAGGAGCTGCCTCAAGAATGGGATGCCACTTGTAGTCTGTTGTGACACTCTGACTTCAGGAATCTATTGTTGTCCCTTTGGCTTTTTTGGATGAGTTAACACCTACATTTATAAGGGCAGGGAGCTGTGTGCTGGGGCAGCCCCAGGTGCCAGGGGCAGGAGTCTGTTCTTCCTACCAGCTGGTGTACATGCACAGGTAGAGCCCTCTCACTGTGGCAAAGCACGGTGTTAGAATGTCTGTCAGCGTTAGGATTGATGTTTTTCCTCTGTACAATTACAGAAACATGCCTGTGGCCACACTTGAGCTTACCACACACCAGCATGTGGCTAAGGAGCCCTATCAGTATGCTGGTGCATATTCCTGCCTGTTGGATCTCTGGCTCAATTCTTCTCTCATACTGACTTTACCCTAATGAATTTTTCTGGCTTCTGTAAAATTATTCACTCCAGCCTGCTCTGGTGTAAGTGGGGAGAATCAGCCTGTCAGTCTGGAGATTGTGCTGCATGTAGTTCATCCACCCTGCTGGGGAAAATGCCCATGAATATTCTTAGAAGACAGCCTCCGGCATAGATTTAAGTTAAAACAGATGTATAGTTGATCTAGTTTGTAACTTCTTCAGATCCCAGACATTAGGATAATATAATACATTCCACAACATGCAGTTCAAGCTAATGTTCAATATTGTGGTACTGGTTATAGCCTTGCAGCACTTGGTACAGGGTCTGGGGGAGGGTCCTGTAGTGTAGGGACTGCACAGACATGTTGAGCATCCTAGAGTACCAAAATAGCACAGTGACTTCACCTGCTGGCTTCTACCTGGTAGAGTTTGTCTCTGACTAACAGGATTTTTCTCATCTCTTGGCCTACTTGAGGACTGGGGAGCAGCAACCTCTGATTTTGAGCTCTGAAATTATGCTCCCTTGCCTGACTGTGTCCTTCTCACTTACCCTACAGCTTGTGTGAATCATCTCTGTCACCCTGAGAAAATCTGCCCAAATACAGATTTTCTAGTCAGTCAGACCTGGAAATAGCAACGGATCTGTCTTATCATATGAAAACTGTGCCCTCAACTCTATTTCCATTTCATAATTAAATAGTAAGGATCCTTTTTCTCACTGCCAAGGCTGAGCTCATGGATGTCTGCTAGGGCTTGTCTCTGCGGTTATGAGTCACTCCATCCTAAGGACCTGACTAAAATGGTAGGAACATTTTGTGGCACCAGATATGGCTTTGTTTTTTAAACTGAGTATTAGCGACATCATGGCTTTGTCTTGTTTTGCCTTCGTCTGGCTTGGAGATTCACTGGTAGAAGTTGTGTAGGGATTTGTGTAAGGACCCTCAATTATGTCCATTATGTGTGAATGTGGCACTCAGGAAATAAATGTCTACAGATGCTGGCAAGTAGGTTCTGTTGGTCTGCCTGTTTCTGGATACAATGATATTTATCTGTGGAAATGGTTGCACAAAACCCTGACTATCTTAAATGGCTGTTAAAACCAGGCTGTTTTGTAACCTGTCTGCTGACACAGTTTTATTTTATTCTTTCTGAACCTCTTTATTTTCCAAACAGCAGATTTTCCTACGTAGCCCTACCAGTCACAGTTCTGACTTGCAACTCCTTTGCTCCCTTGGTCCATAGTCCCTTCAAGGTCAGATAGCTAAACTAGGTCTGTTTTTTTTTTATTTGATGGGGTTTGATGTGAACAATGAAGCTGACTTTACAGTACCTTCATTAAAGCAAGAGGGGAAATCCACTGTCAGGTCAGAGCTCCTTTGAAAATTATCAGGTCTGTCCTGTTGGGTTTATATGAGCTCTTAGTGGATTTGAAAGAATTTATCCTGCTTCAATCCCTCAGGGAAGGTCAGTGTTCTTCCGAATTTCAGCTGTGCCAAACTGTTCTCCAGAAATAACATTTTCAAATAAGCCAAATATTGGGTTGCAAATCAGAAACATGGGTTATTTTCATGTGTGGCTATGATCAGATTTTTGACCTTTGTCAAACTGACTGTCTTTGAATGTAAACCTAAACATACTCCTGTATGTAAACCTAAACATACTCCTGGAGTGATTACTATCAGTTGTGTTACTGAGCATTGATCACTGATGAGTCAATAGAGTTAAAGCATGTACCTTAAAACAAAGTGCCCATCATTATTTTATTTTAGTGGCATGGTAGTTTTAATTTAGTATTATAACCTGAGATAGAAAAAAAGGTAAAATTTTTATTAAGCAAAGTGGGAGGTTTGGAAGCAACAGACATACTGAAGACATGAAGAAGGGTTTATTTACCAAAAGTTTATATACTTCTTACTAAGTGTCCTATTGGCTTTAATTAAGAAAAGTACCACCCTTCCCTCCTAGCTTCCACTCAATCATTATGCTTGTGCAGTCGTGGGACTGATTGCACATCATAAAATTTTACACAGCGTATTTTTAGATTGAAACTTAAAAATACAAACCTAAAAAAAGCCCCTAACTACTTTGCAGAAATAGTTTCTGAATCATATTCAAAGGCTGTGGTTTCACATTCCCCAGTCATCAAATTTTAGCCACAATAGGAAAAATTTGCAATGAAAATTCTTAAAAATATACATGGCATTGATGACTGGTATTTTTTTAATGGTGCTTGTGACTATTAGATTCTTGTTATATATTTACTGGTAACAGATTACCTGCCTACCTAAAGATTATATGACATAAAAATACCATATAAACCTGCCTTGCACAGCAGTTTCTAGGAAAAGTGTGGCACTCACTACCCATTCCTACAGCAGATCACAAACAGACATTTAAAATCTGTTCTCCCTCTTTGTATCAAAGGACTTCAGTGGGGATTGGTAAGAGTCTGTGTCCTCCTCCCATTTCTTTCTTTCAGGAGGAGGCTGGCATCACTGAGGAAGTATGGAAGATGCCACTGTATGGTTGTACCAATCATTTGCAGAGGATGTTAAATGCTCTGCAAAGGAAAGGGTTGAGAAGCAAAATGTTTGCTGTGGTATTGATCCAAGTGCAAAAATCTAGTGTAATACAGTGATTTTTTAAGTGACTTCTCAACTAGAAGGGGAGCTGGGAGCAGTGAGAATCTCTCATGGGTAGTTCAGCCTTCTAATGTGAGTATGTAAATTTATCCTGAGCTATATGAGTATATAGCATTATGTACAGGCTGCTGGAGCCAGAGCTAGCCTGCTCAGAGCTCTGATGAGTCTGCATGGCATGACAGGGCAGGCATACTCTTACCTGCTATGAACGCTCATTTAAAAAACATGAGTTATGTTATACAAGTGGTTGCCTATTACTGATGCAAGTTGGGCAGTGTCAGAAGTCTCTTTCTGATGAGAAGCATAATGTCAGCATTAGCAGCAAATGAATGGAAACCACGTTCCTCAGGAACAAGCTCAGGAATGGCACTGCAGGACTGTCACTGTCTTCTGCATGTCTGGGTTCTCTACCAGCACCTTCCCCACTCTCCCCCCAAAGCACTTGAGCCCAAACAAAGAAACCTGTGAGAGAGCTGGTTAATGTGTGAGCAGGAGAGGCCGTGGTGACCATCCCAAGCATGAATTAAATACTACTCTGGCCTGAACTCCTGCATCTGAAATTCTTTTTCTTTTGTCTTCCTCTCTCTTAAGCAGTGTAGTGTCTGAATCTAGAGATATTTTGCAAATACTCTATGTTTCTCTAATAAATCAAACTGGAAGCTGTATATATGAATGTAGCTGCTTCACAGAAAGGGGGAGTGTTGGATTTAGGAGTTGATTTTCACAGCTAGGTTTTTCCCTCTGATTTTACCTTCTGTATAGCTAAGGATGCTTATACTGTATGTGTGTGCATGAGTGCTTATGGAGGGTGCTAACCCATGCTGATACTATTTGCATGGTAATGAAAGTGCTTTCTCAGAGTCATTAGCATTATCGCACAGGGACTCGTGGACACGTATGCAATACTTGAGGGAAATGAATATTTCCAGACAATAAAATCTGAAATGGTCATATATGACTGTAATAGCTAGAGCATTTATTTGTAGTAGAAAGTGAATGTATCAGTTCTGGCTGGCTTGGTGTGGAAAAGATTTTGCCATCAGAAACATCTCCACTTGAAGAGAGAGGAGTTTGTTATTTTGAAGGACTGAAGTTACACGTGTGCACTAATCTCCCAGGAATCTGGAGTCTGCAGCAGATGGCAGGTGAGGGTGAAATAATGTTATATTCCTTTGAACTACCTTTACTCACAATCAGAGTGCTGTGCTTACAGTGCTTTCCACAGAAAAAAGATGTGCTTCTCTGGTTTTGGATACCAAGAGATACAGAGCGGAGATGGAACTGTCCTGGCTGTCGTCTGGGAAGAACACCTCTGGGGAAATCACAGTTTTGAGACTGGAAGGGCTGAGCAATGCTGAAGACACTGTGTTAGAAAACTGCTATGTATGGGAAGAATTGCAGGCTTTCTGTACTGGCATCAAAGAATGGCTGGTGTGACCTCTTTGAGCATAAGTGGTGGATGACTCTGAGGCATTAGGAGTATACAGTTTGCTGTGCAGAAGTGGGAGAAGCAGCTAATGTGCATAGCAGTTGTTGAAGGCAAGGGAGCCTTTTGAAGCTAATAAAAATGGAGTGATGAGATGAATGTAGCAGATGATGGGAAAGGAAGAGACTGAGCAAGAGAAACCGAAAGGAAGAATTAAAAGAAGAACAGTATGATCTCAACTGATTTCATGCTGCCTAACATAGAAAACGATGTTTAATGCTTTGTTTCCCAGTGGTCAGTGGAGACAGGCCACACAAGAGGCTGACAAAGAAGTACTTAAGTCTCGCGTAGTTTGTAATGCCCTCCTGCTGTTGATAGTATAGGAAAAGTCTCCTAAGCTGAGTTACCCAGCTGGGCAATATGTTTATCCTCAAAAATCATGTTTCCCATATCTAAAGAACCATCTCACTCTTAAAACTGTCAGCACAATACTACCTGAGTTATGCTGTGCTGTGAGAGCTCACCTTGTGATGTCTTCTTTTCAACACCATCTCCAAATAATATTTGGCAACAAATCAGGCTGATGGAAAAGAGCAGCTGGGCTAAAGCTTTCTTCCCTTTTCAGCAGACAAATGACCAAGGCTTTTTACATAGCTTAAATAACTCTGCAGATGAAATTTTGTAGTGCCTAATTCAGTCATAGTCACCCAATCAATTTGGTTTATGCTGCCTCTATCTGTTTAAAGCTGGCCTTAATAAGCTGTCAAAAAGCTGCATGCAGTGGTGGGTGACGTTGACACATCAGCTGAAGGAAAATGTGGATGAGGAAGCTGATCTTTAAGTGTTGAGGTTGCTTCTTCTCACCAGCTATTGCTTTTTATATGAGCAAGCCAAATATATAGCTATGCACATAATCAGCAAATATATAAAATAGGATGCTTCTTTACTTTTGAATGTGCATGCTCTGTTAATAAAGTGTTGGCTGCATTTTGGGTTGGAATACTGTAGAAAGAGGAAGGTGAAGTCCATAGCATTAATGCCACAAGGCATTAATTAGAGATGATAGTGTGAACATGCAGTAGTACACACAGGTAAGTCTTTGGTATACATTGATTTGTACGATATTGAAACAAACTAATCAGTTACTTTCTGGTACTCTCAGTATTGAAAACTAATGAGTGTGACAATGTATTTTGGTTAAAGCCAGATTTGGGGGACAGAGAGCATATTCTGTGATAGGCAATTAGTTCTCTTTCTAGTCTTGCTGGTCCAATTTGATTAACAACAGATTTCCTCACACATTGCTCTGCTGTTGTCTTTCACTGGCATAACTTTTTTCATTTTCCATCACCATATGGGTACTATGTGAAGGAGGAACTGGTTCTTCCATAATAAAGTGGATTAATTTCAACAGTTTTGGCAGCTGTTTCAGGAGAAATTCAGAATACAAATGGAGCCCACAAAGTGGAGGTGGTTTAAACTTTTCTTTTGCTTATAAACAAACTTGCAATGTTTGCATCTTCACATTATTGTTTGGAAGCTTTATTTCCTAACTGAGGAAAACATTTTTATTTTTTTTTTCTCTACAGTGAAACAAATCCAAGCTCTAGGCTTTGTTTTCTGGAAGCGACAGTGATTCCAATCTGGAAACCGAATCCAAGCTTTAGTTACCATTCCCTACAACTTGTGAAAAAGTCAAAGAAGTGTTACCAGTTCCTGTGCTATTTCAGGGCCAGTAAGTTGGGGGACTAGGTAGTGGCTAGTGCTGGCTGCAGCCTCTTCCCTCTTAACCCTGCTGGGTAACTTCCGGTGCATAGATGATCCAGAACCTGAAATGAAAGTAAGTCTGCAATAGACCATTAGATCAATGGTGTAGAAGATTAACTGGGAAGAGCAGTTGTGATGAGTCAAAGCTGAGACTGTAGAAGGTATTAAATGCTCAGGGCAGTGATGGAAGTTCCCACTCTGACAGTGTTAACGGGTTTTGCCATAATTCAGTTACACTTTGGAAACAGCTAAAGCAATTTAAGAGCAAACTTCGTATAATTACTAGGTAATAGCCAGAGTCAGTGCTCCTAAAGTGCAAATTGTTTCTGTATTGATCTAAGCTAGCAGTGTCAGCATTCTGTTGAGACTGATCTTTAAGTGCTTAATTCAGCTGTATGCAACCAATAATTTTGTTTTCTATCCCCAAACAAAAATGCCATTGTTTATTCTATTTTTTTCTGCAATGATAAAATCAATTAAACTATCTTTTCAGCAAACATAGCTGACCTTTGTAATCAACACATTTGAAATGCCAACATGTGGAAATAAAATTATGACAGGATCTTATGCTTATTAAGAGAAATAGAAGACTTAATAGCAGTTTAACACTGTAGCTACACACTAAGCCTCCTTTGAACTGATTTCTAGTGGTGCAAGTTCTATAGTCAGGCTTACATGTCACAGCCTCCTGCAGTAAGCTCACCATTTTGGCCCTGAACCTCTTCCAGCGTAGTGTGATATTGAGTGTCAGGGAAGTTACCTCTTGGCAAGCTTCAGGCAAAGCACTGAGGTGTGGCAGACTGTATCACCATCAGCACAGAGGTGTGTGAACAGTCAACACATATGTGAATAATTGGAGACATCATATTTTCAGGATCAACCATCCACCTCCAGAATGGACCAGTCATACAATTAGGGAAACTCTGTCAGTCTGTTAGATCTGTCCTAACCGTGAGACTGAAGATGGGGGGTGGCATGAAGACTAGGAGAAGTTGTTTCCTCAGCATCCTCCCCCAGTTCCTCATGTGTTAGCAGAATGGTGCTACCCAGCCTGGTGAGAGTGAGATATGGAGAAGTATTGGATGATCAATGCTATTAAATAATTTGCAAATAGAAATTATCAGCTACATATGTTTTGCATCAAATGTTTTCTTCTTGAACAGAAGATCCTACTTTTATATGTTTCGAGGTAAATCTGAAAAACAGGGTAAAATAAAGTAAATAAAGTGAATAGGTTGTGAAAGAACAGATTGCTCCATGTCACAGGGGTACCCACAGAGATCCCTGGTGAAGGAGGTGCAATTAGTCCCCTGGGTTGTTTAATCTTTAGCAGGTCCTTGCCTTGCTGTCTGTCCAACCCCCCAGAAGACAAAAAGGTCAAAGCTGAATCAATTTTAAATGAGACTCCAGCAGACCAGGACCACAAGCTGGTCAGCTCTCCTGTAAGGAAACATAGAATCATAGAACAGTTAGGGTTGGAAAGGACCTT
This sequence comes from Loriculus beryllinus, assembly GCA_039877255.1. NCBI lineage: Eukaryota > Metazoa > Chordata > Aves > Psittaciformes > Psittacidae > Loriculus > Loriculus beryllinus. The sequence goes on from JBCJKH010012117.1 coordinate 21,179, forward strand.
AAGATCATCAAGTTCCAACCTCCCTGCCATGGGCAGGGACACCTCACACTAAACCATGTCACCCAAGGCTCTGTCAGCCTGGCCTTGAACACTGCCAGGGACGGAGCATTCAGAGCTTCCTTAGGCAACCCATCCCAGTGCCTCACCACCCTCACAGTAAAGAGCTTCCTCCTTATACCTGATCTAAACTTCCCCTGTTTAAGTTTTAACCCCTTACCCTTTGTTCTATCACTGCAGTCCTTAACGAGGAGTCCTGCTGGGAGGTGTCCACGCAGCCTTCTCTTCTCTAGGCTGAATAGCCCGAATTTTTTCAGCCTGTCTTCATATGGCCAAGTCTCACGTTCATAACAAAATATGCATACATCTGAACTTCATCTGTATCCATATTTCATTGGAAACACTTCAGATGGCTTTTCTCACAACATATAACGGAAATTTAATTTGTTGTTTTAAATTAATCATTTTATGCTTCTTGAATTCTGCCCGAATGTTTCATTCTCCGCTCTTATGAAATCTGATGACTCCAACCAGATATTTCATATTTAAACCTGGTAGGTCATAAAAACAGAAAATTAACTTTTGTATTCTTATTTTATAGGGCTGTGCATCTGTGTTGCACTGTTTTCAGCAGAGAATTGAATAATCTGAGTAGATCTTAATCAGGTGTAAACTCAGACAGGGTGGAGCTGGAACAACTTATTTATCTTGAAGATTGGTCTATATATGCCTTAATGGATGCATTTATCAATGTACTCCTTAAATTTCATATTAGTTATGCATAAAGAGATATATTTAGTAAAATACATGTAAGAGCAGACATATTGGAATACATTTGAAAGCAAAGCAGATGTTTGCTCTGTTAGCTGTTGGTAGCTTTACTGCCAATGCATGACCTGTATTAAGAGCCTTTAAAATTGTAAAATTCTGCTGTCTAATTTGAGTTAGCACTTCCATGAGCTCTGTGCCTTAAAGGAGTAAATTTTTAGACTATTAAACCAGTGCGAACAGATTAATAGTCGTATTATCCACTGAAAAAAACAAACAAACTCTGGCCACTATAGGTATAATTTATTATTTTTGCAAATAACCTATGGGAAACTTTGAGGCAGTCAAAGGGTATCCTTGAATATTGTTATTGCACTAGGAAAAGGTTTGAGAGCTAAAAAAGACGAAACCACTGGAAATGTAATGAAGGCCACTTATTCATAAAAATGTGAAGATACTGTAATGTTTTTCTGTCTGTTACTATGTCTGTCAGAGAGTGGCCTTAAATCGCCCAAGTTTTGTTACTTAGTCCAAAATACATAGCATGGAAGTTTTACTAGATGACTCCTGTCCAATTTATGTCCTCTACAAGAAGTGGACTAAAATCTTCAGGCAGCTTTAAAGAAAATATATAAGGTTCTTTAGAAGAATGCATTGATTTTAATGGAGCTTGCTTCAGTTAAGACCTCACTGGCACTGATGAGAAGTGCAATACATTTCTTCATATCGTCAAGCTTATTCAGAATAATAAAGAGCAGCTGACAGAATTTTGCTTTTTATATCATTATATTGTGTTTGCCACTTCTTGTAAAACTACTCATATTGCAGATATTTGCATGTATATACAGGTGCACAGAGGCACTGCAGGTAAGAGAGGAGAGCTTGGATTAAACCTTTTTTTTAGGCAGTCAGCTTCCACCTAGTCTTTGCTATTTCACATTTGTATTTACACCAGCCTTATATTAAATGTTTGCATTTTGCTTTATGTTAAAACCTTATTATGCAAATGTGAATAAAGAAATAGGCTACCAGTTGCCATAACAGTCAAGAAGCAAATTCTCAGAAGCACTGCAAGGACAGAAATACAAGTATCTAATGGAACCTGCTACACTGCATTTTTAAAGAGTTTTTAAAAAAGCCTTTTTACATCCTTCTTCCTCCTTTCTCCTATTCAACCCCCCTTGTTTGTTGAGACTTTTCCTAGACTACATTATATTCACCCTCATTTGTTTTTAATGTACTCATGTAAGATCAGATCTTTTCTGTTTGTTTAGATAGAATAGTGGTACATTCTTTTACTTGCAAGCATGCCAGAACTCTAACAGAACAGCAACTGTGATAATATGTAACTACGTAATTTCTTATTTCCCTAGTGATGGTGAAACTGCTGTGTGAGAATGCTAACACCACAGAACATGTAATCCCAGGATCTTCTGAACTTTGCAGAGATGTTCATCAAATAGAATTATAAATACAATAAATGTAGTGCATGTTACATGCAATGGCCTGAGCTCTGGATGCTATAGTAATATGTCTGCTTTAGTGGAAAGAAGAGAAAGACAGGGATCAACCAAACTATGACTTATCTGATAGACTATTCCCTGTGAGCAGAGTTGCAGAGAAAAGGTACTGCCAGATCTTATTACCTCATCACAAGATTTACATTTGTTTGTTTTACGTTCCAGACTCAGAAGTGCAACATTTAAACCCAAGGTTTAAAGTCAGTTTTCACAAAAAAGAAAATATACTAAAATTTGAAAATTTCAGCAAAGTGAACAGTAAAGAGGGTTATTAAGAAAGAGATAAATAGAAAAGACTGTAAGTAGTTCAGTATTTTAATTTAGTGGTACCCATAAATTAGTTTAATGTGCACGTCACCTAGTTGTCTCTCTGCATGCATTTCTGTTCAACCATCTGTCTGACTCACCCCTTCTAGTAATTTTGGGACCCATTAGACAGTTTTACTTAGATAAAAAAAAGAGATTGACGTCTCAACAGATAATCCCATAAGCATAATGAAGATCAGTTTGGTTTAGAGGAAAGTTCCTGATGTATGCAGAAAAGGGAACAAAACTCCACATTTATACACTGATTTTTTGCAGTTTCCTGTTGGCCAAATAGTGTTTGCTGGCCTGACAGATCAGCAGGCCCTGACAGATCAGCAGGCACACTGCTCCAAACTAGGCTTAATGCTTACCCCAGGGCCATTACAGGCAAAAAGGGATTACTGAAATGTGTGGGACTGCAGAGAGAGAAATAAATCTTTAGGAAATCAGACGTCACCAATTTCACTGTTCAGAAAAAAATTGCTTTAAATCTCATCATTTCAAGTGATGACAGATGAGTATGGCAGTTTAATTGCTTTGTTTTCAGGTCACTGCATATTGTACATTCTGCGTGAGTCTGGGAGAAGCATGACCATGTGCTCCTTTCTGGCTGCTGCCCTCCGGATCAGCATAACTTCTCAGAAGGGAGTGGAGATTCCTCCTCTTTCCACAGAAAAATGAACATCTGCAGCCAAAGGTCTCCAACTGCAAGATGATGCCAATGGAGAGTCATGAGCAACCATGGAGTCAAAAAGCACCATAGGACTCGTAGAGAAGGCTTTCCTGGACACCTCAGAAGGTCTGTGTATGGTTTTTGCAACTCAGGAAACCACCAAAGGTTGCTGTTTCAATAGGAAAGGTCCTACCCTGCCAGAATGCAAGTGAGAAGAGGAAGATTTGTTTTCAAAACTCATTTCTAACCAACTTAATAGAAATATAGAATCATAAAAATCCAGCAATCCCTAGTTTTCTCTCAGGAAAAAATTGTAGTGTTCCAGCTTACTATTTTTGGATTTTATTGAAATATACCTCTAGAGATTGGAAGCCTTCAGTGTCTTTTGGCATGTGTAGTTTTAGAGAACTGCTCAGCAATTCCAAGTCAAGGCATTGGCTTGACTGGGGATCCCATCACATAAGGCTCTTTCATGTCTTGAGGTCATGACTCACCATTTTAAAAATATAAGGTTGGCAAGGCTGTAGCTGTATGTTAACTTTCAAACTGTGGCACATACACAAAAGACCTCAAAGTCAAATCCTCTGTGTCTTGTAACAGCCAGCTCCATGTGGGCATGTAGCAGTCCTAACAATTGCTTCCACAGAGACAGGTCACAAAAAACCCTACTGCTTGTAAATGTTCTGGTGTTTGAGTGCATTTCAGTACTCCACATTGTTTACCCACTCAGACTTTAGAAGCAGATGCAATCTCCTTCTCACAGTCCATATAAATATGTCCAGCATCATTTGTAATGTGTGCATTAGCATACATTGATAGCTGTAATGTAATGGCTGTATTAGCACTGGTTTAAAATTTAATCAAAATTTGCTCTCTTTCAAAGGCAGGGATTTTTACCTGGGATAGGGATATTTAAGGCACAGTACTAGGATAACCACAGACATGTATTTTCCAATGTGTTCAAGTATTTTTCTTGTGAAAGACAGCGTATGTTGACAATAAAAGGTCACAATGAATCCTTTAAGTTAAATAAAAGAAAAAAAATAAAAAAATAAAACCAAAACCTAAACTGATAAAGCTGTAAAAGCATCTGTCTGGTTTAAAAAAGTGGTGCAGCCATAATAAAAATATTTCAGTTCCATATGTCTTGGGAGTTATAGTTTATCTATCCTATATCCCACATCCCTTCCCTTTTCTGTAGTTCCTAATATGCAGCAGTTTCATTACACCAAAAGAAGACACTGTGTTGCATCTTGAGAGATGTACCTGATGGGGAAACGGACAGAAAAGCCCAGAGAATCATATCTCCAAGCAGGAATCAAGAAGTGGCATTTCAAAACTGAGCCTGGTTGTTGCCTTACATATTTCAGCTCTTTATCTTTTGTTGTGCTTAAGGCACTTTGCTTTAAGAAGAATTTGGACAGACTGTAGAAAGTCCAGGGAACAGACTTTAGAAATAATTAGTGATCAGCAATTTAGAAAACACAATGTTCAAAAAGAGACTGAATTAACTGAGTTTGCTTAATGCAATGATGAAAAACAAACTCTAACTATGTAAGACAAAGAGAGAAAGTTAATGACCTGTCCCAACTAATGAGCAGGAAAGAAAACAACCATCACTACATTGTGAAATAAATACTGAAATGCTCACCCAGCAGACAGGATGAGTAAGCACGGGGAAAAGACTGAGCAAGGGGAAACCATCAACACAAGCAGAGCCTAGGAAGGGAGATGATATGCAGCCAGGCTTTCAGAAGTGCTACAGGGAAACACATGTCTAGGGACCCACAGAGGCTGGGAAGAGTTTGCTGCAATTCAGAAAGCTGCCAACAGCTGCTGGACTGAGAATAAACCTGCAAGAACTTTGTGGAGAACATAAAAACAGGGAAAGATTATTTTTTTTTTAATTTCCCTCTAATTTCTGTCCTTTCTCATTATGATTGTCCCTTATTTTAGAAAAGTTCTATGTTCATTATTTGTGGATTTATTTAGTGATGCCCATGGAAATATCATCCATTACCATAGAATCATAGAATGGTTTGGGTTTGAAGGGATCTTAAAGATCATCTAGTTCCAATCCCCATGCCGTGGGCAGGGACACCTTCCACTAGACCAGGTTTCTCAAAACCCTGCCATGGGGCATCCACAACAGGGATGTGCTATCCTGTTAAGGGTGTTAATGTTATTATCTACATTAAGGGAATTCTATCCTATAGTTTTGGCTACCTAAGAGGTTTTCACTCTGTATCTCATGTGTTTCAAAGAGGAAAAGCACTACTTTAGAATGTTTTGCAGCAGACTTCCCATATCATCAAAATCTTGATGTCGCAAATCCTAAACTCTCGATATGCTTCTTCTTAGGCTCTTCTGCAGTCTCTCTCACACTTTCCTTCCTCCTGCAATGTCAATTACTAGCTAAATTATTCAGAATTTAATTTACAATTTTGCTCTGTAGAAGACATAGTTTGCATGTCAAAAAGAATTGTTCAGAATTCAAATCCATGTTTAACATTTGCAGATTGGTTAGTGCTCATTGGTGTAATAAAGTTTATAATAACTGAACTGGGATACTTAGTCCTAATTTTCTGTGTGTAACAGTTGTCCTAAATATTTTGCTAAATGTTTATTTGTAATGCTTTGGATAAGATTTGCTTTGAGCTAGTAGTGCCATCAGTTTTGTGCATAGTGCTCTCTGCTGTCATTTTGTGACATCGAAATGTGGAAAACCAATTAAAAAAAGAGCTTTAAAAAATAAATCATATTGATCAGTGAGCTACAGGTATGGCATATTCTAATGGCCCTTTAATTTTTATTTATTATTTATTTTATGTCATTTATATTTATGAATGATTCCCTCTAATACGCTCTGCTTGAAATTTTTAAGAATTTTGCTATTTTTTAAAAAGCATTTAAACAATGAAGCAGTATAAACAAGAAAGGGATTGTGCTCAGGCCTGGTTCCTGTCCTATTTGGTCAACAGGTACATATGGCCAATGTGGCCCCAATGTTGGGCCCTTCCATCACTCTATGCTGACTTGAGATGGTTCTTGTGGATGTGGACCTCTTTAGTTGAACAAAAAGGATGGCAAAACTCTTACATCTTGCCAGGATCCCTGGGCAAGGAGAACATGAAAGGCAATTGTATGTCAGTGAAGCCCAGGATCAGCCTCAGGGTTTGGCAAAAAGCTGTAGCAAATCATTCTTCTCCAAGGGCAAGACCAAAGAAGAGTTTGTCATCATAAGTGCAGTTCTACCCAGGGTTTCTTTCTAAGACAGCTACTTCTTCACCAAAGGCTTTTTAACATGATTTCAGTGCAACACTCGGATACAACTCACTGTGACTAAATACTGAGGCACCAGGCCCAGCCGAAAGCATTTTTAAATAACATTCCTCCATCTGTTCATCCTTCTAAAGAACACTTAAGACTTCATACTTCTAAATAAATGGATTGTCCAGGGCAATTCTGCAAAAGTAATCCAGGCTGAGCTGAAAATACGTACCACAGACATGGAGCAAGAGATCCAACCAGAGAGTCTGAGCTACAAATTTTCCTCCCTGTCACTGTGAAGTCTCTCTTTCCCCCCTCCTTTTTTCTCAGTGTCTGGCCCAATTAATTGGGACTTTTTCTGGAAGATGGCAGTACTGTACTTCTTTCTGTTCCATAACTTCTGCTGTGTTCAAACCACAAGCATGAATTGCCAAGGGCTGGCTCCTCAGGGGCATCAGGTCAGAATGGGTTTTGCTCTATCCCTTTGTTGCTCTGACCTGTGTTCCTCTGATACATCATTGCTTTTAAGATAGAAATTTCTTTTCTAAAAGTTCACCTCTCTTTAATGTTTGTGGAAAACTCTGTTTAAAGCATTTTTAAAGACCTTTAATATGGACATTTGCTTATTTCTCATTCTTATGGTACCACAGTATAGATTCTGGGACAGGGGGGGAAGGAAAGAAAAAAAACAAGCAAAAAATCAGCCAACCAAACAAGCAAAAAACAGCAAACACACAAAAACTCACCCCAAAACAGCAAAAAAATCCCATAGCTTCACAAAGTGACCTAATTTTCTTTAAAAATAATTATGTGTTGTAGATATTCAGCAATTAATTATCCCAAGAGCTACAGGTGCCTTTTCACAGCTTTGTTACTTAGAAACTAATGTTAATGTTACCATTTGGTTTTGGGATAGAACAAAACAGAAAGTGTCTGGTTTTCTGTGTTCTGTCTCAGGTTACAGAAAATGTACTGTTAACGCTGAAGTCTTTTTTTCCTATTCTCAAATCTCATTTCTTAGTTTCTTCTCAAAATATTTAAATTGAATTGTGTTTCCCTACAGTGTACTTGCTTTCAGAGTCACATAACTTCATCTCAGGGATATTATATCACAGAAATCTGGCTACTATTAAAAAGTATTTGATTTCCAGTTCTATTTGTAAATGTCTTTCAAAATTATAGATTGAATCATAGAGCCATCTTGTTATTTATTGTTGTACAGGAGATGCATGTTTTGGTATTAATTTCAATAATTCTCTTTTCCTGACTCTTCATTCATGCTTAATTTTTAAGAATGTAAAACAGACTCTGAAATATTATGCACAATTTCTTTAAAGAAAAACTGGCTTAGCCTCTCTTTTCTTTGTTTTAACAATGTTATCGTTTTGCCAATTTGTCAATTCATCAGCAGTCCACAAATTAGCAGTGTCCTAAATCTACTATCGGATCATGTGGGCAAACACTACCTTCTTTGTGTGTGATAAATTAAATGTGTTGACATACCTGACAGTCTCTGTTTAGCACTGAGTTTCTACAAAAGAGGCCTCATTTTCTCTGGAGCAAAGAAGAAAACACATAGCACATTAACTGAAGTCAGCAGCAGCAGTGGAATCCAGTCATAAAAGTGAACAAAAAGAACAAAAATGATAGAAGAAGAAAAACTCAACACCATCTAGCTTGCTTCCATTTATGAGAGAGAAATCTGCTTGTTTTCTCTTTATTTTAAAATACTCTTTTAATGTTAATATCTGAGTAAATAACACAGGATTGTATCATAATTTTTAATATGCTAATACATGCAACTTACTAATGAAGATTCTTTCATGCTTGTGATTTTAAACAGAATACAATATTTGTACCTAATTTAATCTATCTCATTTTCTTTTAAAATTGCTATAATCATAAAGATTTCTAGTCTGATACGAAGGCTGTATAAACACTGGGGAAGACCCTAGAGGCACTAATAGCTGCTTCTACTGTTATATCAGTTCTACACTCATGACACAAAGTTTCACAGAGTTACAAAAGAATTCAGAGACATACATTTGGTGGGATGGGGATCTGAAAAATATTTAGTATCATCTGTGACAAATATTTCAACACATTTATTTTTAATGAGGAAACCCTTTTTTTCACAAGCTAAACATTCCTGAAAATATCTCCTTCTACTTTTAAAATCATGCCCCAACAAGTAGCACATTTCACTGACTAACAAAAAAAAAAAAAAAAACCAACCCAAACTCTAAAGGGTGTGTTCAAAGGAACTTTCAGTAAGAAAGGAAAAATATGACAACAATTTATAATTAAGCACTTCATAAATCTGTACTTCAGCGGTATTACACTTAAGCTTTTAAGGACAAAAATTAGTTTGTATCATTAAAGCATATATGTTGTCCCTGCTTCAGAACAATTTACTCCAGGATGAACAAGATTAATGTGCAAGAGCAGAAAATCTGTCATGGGTGGAGAGGAGAGGAGGTAAGAGCAGAATACAAGTCTGTCTTCACTGTAACAGCTTCATGCACCCGTTATTCATTATTATTATGGCACTTGATAACAAGCCTCTAGAGATCCTGCCAAGACAAAGTACCCCTTGTTCCTGGTAGGGTACAAATTTCAATGCACCCTGAGTATATTCTAAGTTAACAAAGGGTATAAATGAGACTTGGAAC
>JBCJKH010012118.1:0-15239 GCA_039877255.1 Loriculus beryllinus
AGGGAAAGACAGAAAAGAGTGAATGAAGGTTGGCTGTTTTGCCAAACTGAAGTAGTTTCAGGGCACTGGAGTTGGGGGTATATGAGACAGCAGTGAAGTATCACTTGTTCAAGTTCCTGCTGTTTGGTAGTGAAAAACCCAGAGGTTAGAAGAAATTATGGCATATCTACTAGGCAAGAGGCCTTTCTGTGTTCTGGAGTTGGCTATTAGTTATTTTGGCTGGCAGCCTTAAACTGCTGGCAGTGGTAAGATGCAGATGTTCAAGATGGATATTAGCGCATGGTCTGCTTTCCTTCTGTACATGTGCTGAAATCCAAATAAATTATAGAAAAAATACACATATTGTGCTTAAAGGGCATTTATATGCATTTTTTATTATTATTTTAAAATTTAAGTATACAAACAAAATACCTCTTGAGGGACTATGAAGATCTCTGTATAGAAACTCTACCATACTGCTCTAAAGATACAGAAGCATTACTTTTTATCTTCTCTTTGTCCTTTTCAGGGAATGACAGTAGGTTCTTGGTTTGAGATCCCTCCCTGCCTGTCCAGGTGGCAGTGCTGCATCATATTTAGCATTTCCATAAAGTGTGGGGATTCATGTTTACAAAGTTCAAGGAAATGTCAGAATGCAACACCATCAATGCACAACATTTGAAGAGGAGTTGGCCAAAATTCCATTCTTTCTTCATTTGGTATGTGACCATGTGAGGCTCTCGCTGTTACTGTCTAGTGTCAGCACCAATAAAGTCACACGAGATGTGGGAGAAGAACATGCCAAACAAGATAACAGGTTCCTACCATATACAAACCAATAGCAGTTTGGTGGAGAGTGTTAAAACAGTTTGCTTCACTATTCTGCAGGAAATTACTCCAATGAAAATTGCTTTTTATCTATTGCTTCCTATCCTTCCCTACTAGGTAATGGCTTTGAAACACTCACTCTTCATTCAGTTAAGAATCAAAGGCATTTTAAAGCTCATTTAAAATCTCAGAATTAATTCTGACATTTCTTAACTTAAAATTTTTCCTTCAGTCATTTTTAATTCATAGAGAATGGGGTACCCTTGTAATTATTTTTCAATCAGTTTTGTGTTTCTGTGTACAACAAATTAAACTTTCTCATCAGATGTGTTAATTTTTCTCCAAAACACACTCACCTGGCAAATGCCAATGATTTGGCATGGCTACAGTTTTACTGAAGGATCAGAGGGCATTTTCACCTCCTGGGTTGCATTGTGTTCTCTAGACATGCCTTTTAATGTATGCCAAAATTAAGCTTGGGAACACAGCAGCATTTCTAATGCCTTGCTTTCTGCTGGAAGATACTCTGATCTGAAGAGTGGTGGTCTGTATGACAATACATTTCCCATGTCACAAGAAGCATCTGTCAAGATTGAACCTGCATTAACATGCCCACTTAGTTGTCAAATTACTGACAACGAGTCTGAGAAAGTCCAGTCTGAAAGATGTAAAGCCAAAGTTCCTTATAATTTTTCCATAAGCAGAAAAGAAGAACATGCAACAGGTGAAATTAGATAGGGAGAGCTGTGAAAAGAATCGTCTTCACTCACATTTCCTCTTGAGGAATTGTTTTTATGGAAGACAAAGCGAAAAGGAGCTGTGTTCCGCAGAATTAGTCTCCCACACAAAATTGAGCATGGTTAAAATATAATAAAAAATATTTGGATTGGAAAGGACAATTAAAAACCATCTAGCCTACTCCCCTAGCCATGGGCAGAGGCATCTTACATTAGACTGGGTTGCTCAAAGTCCCATCCAACCTGACCTTAAACACTTCCAGGTTTGGGGCATCCACAGCTTCTGCGGGTAACTTGTTCCAGTATTTCACCACCCTTATCATAAAGAATTTATTCCTTATGTCCAATTTAAACCTACCTTTTAGTTTAAAAACATTGTCCTTTGTCCTGTCACTGGATTTGGTAAAAAGTTTGTCCCCATCTTTCTTAGAAGTCCCCTTTAAGTATAGAAAAGACACAGGAAGGTCTCACTGTAGCCTTCTCCAGGCTGAACAACCCCAACTATCTCAGTCTTTCTTCATAGAAGAGATGTTCTAGCCTTCTAATAATTTTTGCAGCCTAGCTCTGGACTTGCTGTACCAGGTCCATGTCTGTCTTGTAGTAGGTGCCCCAAAGCTAAACGTGATACTCCAGGTGGGGTCTCATGAGAGCAGAGGGGGAGCACCAGCTCCCTTGACCTGCTGACCAGGTTTGATTGATGATACCAGATGAACTGTTGCTGTTTTCATGATTCCCAACTACAATAAGACAAGTACGTTGAAAAATTTTGGAAGGTGATATTCAAGAAGATACTTTCCTGGGCATTAGGAAACAGGATGGAAGTATAAGCCTTGCATGGAATTCCTGTCAGTTCAGCAACATCTTTATTATCAGATCTTTACAGGATGGACAGGCACTCTGTTATCAATAGAAGTGTGTGATTTTACAGTTTTGAATATAAGACTAACCCACTACCCTCATCTCTTCTGTATGCAAGCAGTGCAACACTGCTGGTCAAGTCAACATTATACACTACATTTCTATGCTGACTTCACATTCCTCATAGTCCAAATTCTAGAGTGGTTTTGGGATTAATATTTTTATCTCTTCTGCAATGCTTCAATTCTGTTAAAACCAAACCTGAGAGGACAGTGTTGAGATATCAGCCTATTTCTAAAGAGATGAAAACTTGCTAATATTTTTCATGATGAGTCTAATGACTCATATCTTTTTATATAGTGCAGCTGGTAGTCATTGGCCTTTGCTACACCACACATTTTTCTGAACTTTGGCTTGCTTCCTCATGTCAGGTTATTGGTGTCACAACATTACCTTCAGGAACTTCTCAAATTATTTGACTGCTATTTAGTTTTGGCATTAGAAGTGATGCTATTGGCCACCAGAGTATCTATGGCTAGCTTTGCAATCTCAGTTTCTTTCAAAAACTAGTCTTTTCTGTCAAAGAATTGAGGAGACATGAGGCTTAATTCAAAGCCTATGAACATATATATATATATATATTTTTCCCATGGGTTTTGAAACATGTCGAAAATGTCCTGAAGAGAAATTTAAAAATTCTAATCTACCCTTTGAATTAGTAAGGTTTTAAAATGGATCAACCCTTGAATAGACCACTGAAATATTTTTTCACACAATAGGGAATATTTCTTCTTGTACCACTGTATTTTGAGGAGAACTAACAACTGGTTAACTTCTCTGTGATAAATTGCTTGATTGTACAGCTAACCATGTACTGACATCAGTATTAAAATCTTAATAACTCCTTTCCATTATGAAATTTTGTTTTTCTTACTTGATTTATTATTTTAAATTAACTTCTTTAACATGGTGATTGTGGGACAGCATGCACTATTCAAACAAATAAAAAAAAATATCATGATATATAATACACACAATCAACTAGCTACTGGAGTTTGAAATTTCTGGAATCATGAAGATGTGGTACAAAAAATAAACTATAAAGAATCATAGAAGCATAGAATCGTTAGGGTTGGAAAGGACCTTAAGATCATCTAGTTCCAACACCCCTACCATAAGCAGGGACAACCCACACTAAACCATGCTTCCCAAGGCTTCATCCAACCTGGCCTTGAGCACAGCCAGGGATGGAGTGTTATTGAAAATACTCTGTGTCCAACTATTTCTGACTCAAATCATATATTGAAAAACAACCACATTCACAAAGTAGGGCCAGACTGAATTAAGAGCTGTAGCAAGTTGTGTGGAAGAAGACTTCCAGTGAAAACAAAAAGGCAGAAACTTGAGGAAGACTACAGTGGAAGATTCTTCAGGATTCTAATTTGAGTGACAGTAGTTGGGTGAAAGTTTAGTGTGTTCAGTAATGACATTACAATTGATAGTACTGCCAGTTGGAGAGCCAGTGTTTTTAATAGGCATTTAAAAATTGCTGATAAATACTGTATGATATTCAACTAGAACAGAGAAAAAATAAAATGTGAAAATGTTAAAATGATTTGACATGATGAGATAACAGTACAAGCTGGCTGTATATTTACTAGGGCAGGGGGGTGTTTCCCTAATCGTAAAAAGAAAAAAAAAAAAAAGAAAAGGAAGTAAAAAAAAAAAAGCTAAGACTGAACATGTGTTAATGGCATGGAAGTACATTTCATGATTGCATTTTACATATGACAAGCTGTTTAATAAGACCTTTTTTATCACAATAAACCCAAATATGTATTCCACAAATTGTAGATCATGTCATATTTCAGGTAACTATGTTTTAATGTCTCATACTTTCTGCCTATGTCTTCAACAAGTGTTTTCAAGTGACTAACTACCAAACTGACACTGGAGATTCTTCGATATGCAGAAAGGGAAAAAAGGCCAAAAGAACAACAAACAGCAACAAAACAAAAGGTACAAAGAAACAAGCGAAAACCCAAGAAACAAACCACCTTGTTTTTTACCTACCAGAAAAGGAGTTCATAATACCTGTTAAGGACAAAAAGCAACAGTTTTGATCACTTTCAATCCTAGGTCATCAATTCTGTTGTTTATTGTTTCTTTACTTTTAAAAGAAAAAAAGTGCAGAAACAAAAAAAAAGGCAGAAAAATAGTGTATATTTTTTTCTGTCTTTTTTGCTATACTGAAATTATTTCAGCAAATTAACTCAATTAGTTACCACAGGTTAATCTAGAGCACAGATTACGACATCTGATTGTCTGTAATTTGTGCAGATTTCTACCCAATAGTGTTAGTGATGTAATTCTGGGTAATTCATCTCCCAGATCAAAGCAGCTCAAGCTGCATGCTTTTATTATGGGACTAAAGGTCATGCCCAGGTATAACTGTAAACCTGTTACCTCAGGGTGGCTGATTTTTTTTATATTTACTGTACCCATACCAGTTATAAATGGCACTTTCACATTGCAATCATAATAGTATTATTAATGACCATTTCTGTAAAATTTTCTTTCAGTATTAAAAAATCTAAGATTAGTAACATTTGACAAACTTCTAATTTTATTATTTATTTATTTTTTGGTTGAAGTTGCATTCTTCATGCTTATGTTTTGAACCAAGACAGAGTTTTTAAAAATTCAGTGTTCTGAATAGAAGGTGGCACAAACACTGAAGCAAGCCATAATGCTGGAAGTGTTTTACAGTGTAATACTGTACTAATTTCTCTTCTAGCAAATATATCCTTAATCTCCCACTCCCAAAGAAAACCCTAAAGGAGACTATTCCTTCTCCTGGAAGTAGAGGCAGAAACCCCACTCAATGTACTGTCAGTCTTAAGATAAACAGGTAAATAAGACCATATTGAGAGAGAAGAAGCTCCTTACTGTATCTAAGATGACATGTCTTACAAGAATTGTTTACTAGTAGATACGGTTTGTAATGAAAGAAAACCTAAATGGAAGATAACTTCTGAATTAAATTGAAGACACAAGATCAAATTCCTCTTGGTAAAAGTGTTGCTGCTGTGAGATTTAAATGAATGCTATTTTACGAGTAGTTTTTTTTTGGAATGGATTTCTTTTTGTTTTTCAGTATTAGCTTTGTGCCCACAAAAAGGAGATATTAAAGCCTGAAGAAAAAATTTAGCAGAGACAAATCCTAGAGTGATTTGGGTTTAAGAATATTCTCCTACATGTAATATTTTATTCTTGTTAAATTTGAACTCCAATGCTTTAGGCATCTGCTAGCTTCTAGGAAGTTGTTATTTCTTCACTGTTGATAATCAAACTTTGCCCAGAGCAGCTTTAACAGTAACTTAAACAAAACAAAACAAAACAAAACAAAAAGCCTAGCTAAAACCTCAACAAATCACTGTTCTTCCATTATGTTGTACTGTCGTGGTTTAAACCCATCTGCGCAGCTCGTTCACTCACTCAACCCCCATTTCTTGCTCTCCCCCTGCTCCTGGAGTGATGAGGAGGGGAATCAAAAGAATGCAACTCCCATAGGTTGAGAGAACAGTTTAGTAACTAAGGTATAACATGAATCACTACCACTACCACCAATAATAATAATGATAAAGGAAATAACAAGGGAAGAGAATACAGCACCTCACCACTCATCAAAAGATAACTCACCCCACGCCCAGCCAAGCACAGACCAATACCTCCGTCAACTCCCCAGAGCACTAGCCCTTCCGGGTAACTCTCAGTTACATCCTGGGCCTGACGTGCTGTGGTATGGAATACCTCTTTGTGTAGTTCAGGTCAGGTGTGCTGTCCCTGCTTCCTCCAGGCTCCTCTCCTCCCTGGCAGAGCATGAGGCTCAGAAAGTCCTTGGTCAGACTAAACATGTGAGCAGTAACTAAAAACATTGCTGTTATTAGTTCTTTTCCCAGGCAGAAAGTCAAAAGCATAGTGCTGCATCAAGTACTGAGAAGAAGAAAACATGACTGCTGCTACTGCTGAACCCAGGACATGTACCTTCCTTAAATACACCCCAGAAAGTATAGACTTTATGTCTTAAAGTTCTGTAAACAAGAAGTGATTGATGCCACTTGCCTAAACAATACTGTTTGAATTTCACTTTCCCCAGTTAATAATGTGTTAAAATCAATATATTCCCATAGATGAAAAGAATCTTCAAAAGAAACATTGAGAAAGAGACAGCTATTTTTGTTCTAAGTATTTTTGTGTTTTAGCTTTTTGTCATTAAAAAAACCAACCAACCAAACAAACAAACAAAAATGGCTAAAGAATAGCACACTAAAAAATTGGAGCTGTACCCTAAAAGCTAAGTTCTCAGATTCAGTGTGAGAAAGTGTGCAAGGTGTATCTATACCATAAGATGCAGCCCTAGAAAAATACATGAAGAATTGTAAACCACATAGCTGTATCACCAGGGTGTTATCCCAGAACTAGTGGGTTCACAGAGACGCAGATCTAAAAAGCCCAGCTTCAGTTTTACATTGACAAGGGTGTTTCACTTTCAAAACCTGACCAAAAAGCTCTTCAGTAATCTGTCCCATAGTACATTGGACAACCTGATTGTCAAGATACCTATCCTTGGTATCTCTCCACTATTTATGTGCTCATGTACTTATGTGTTACTAAGACAAGAGAAGAAAGAATGGGGAAGCGATGACCTCTGTAGACAGTCTTCACTGAAGAAGCGCAAACTAGTGTGAGTTGTGAATAGCAACAAATTTTTTTTTAAAAAAACAAAACAAAACAAGAATTTTAAAATAATTTTACTAAGATTTTTTACGTTATTGAGATTTTCTGTTAAGATAATAAATTATAGGTTTCTTAAAAGTATTGTTTAAAAGACTGTTGTCACTAAAAGTGTGTTTTAATAAATGGTAGTCTAACTAGAATTTTGATAAAATGAGAAAAAAAAAAGTATTTTCAGGGATTTGAAAAGAAAATAAAAAAAGACTTTCTGAAATTCTGCACTTGCAGAAGACAATGAAAATTTTTGAAGCTAGAATAGGCATCCAGTAAAGTCAACTTATCTTTTATGAGATTATCAAAATATTATATTGTATTTTATGTTATGAATATTTAAAGCAACAGAAATTACATTAAATCAATGAACTGGATAAGCAAGATCTTTTTTAAACAATTTTTGTTAGACTTCTTTGTCTCATTAATGTCACAGTTCTCTGCATGTTTAAATCTATTAGCTGTCACGCCTTTGCAGTATGGTGAGCCAGGATGTGCCATTAATATAGGGATTAAAGCTATATATAGGGATTACCACTTTGTGGTAGACATTTTAACATGGAAACAAGTCTTGTTTTCCAGGTGAGTTGAGCATTGTACTGTCTGCTCTTATTGGCCATGGGAGATCAAGGAGTGCTTTTAAGTTCAAAGGTCCAGGGAATGCCTCATCTCTTCCTGGCTCCATCTTGAGGAAGTTGTCCATGTATGTGCCATGACATTTCTTGCCATCCATAGCATGTTTAGGTTTCCACAGAGAAGAAACCAGCTGGTCCACAATCTGGACATTTGAGGACACTGGTCATAAAATTCATCTATTAGCCACATACATAAAATCATAGAATAATCACTGCGTTATGCTGCTTAAGGGAAATTTGATAGGACAAATAATGGTACCTCCCTAAATTCACTCTCAAAATTGGATAGAATTAAATTTAGATAAAGCTAACATAAAAGCTTTTGAAATTCATTCTTATAGCTCCTTCCCATCATTAATTAATTGTAAATTCTAATATTGCTTCATGTTTCCTCCTGATCAAACTTCTAAGTAACATCTTAAAATTAATTTAATTGATTTTAGATAATCAGGCAAGCTATAGAAAATTATACAAATCCTCCACATTATTTTTTGTTGATTATTTGTATAAAAATACCTCTGAGTTGCACTTTTCAGTGTGAAATGTTTTTAATATTGCCTTTCTATTTCACTATTCTTTCGGAACCATGTCTACCCTGTTGACACTAAGCTGTTATTCTCTAATTCCCCTAGATGCAAAACAAAATGTTTTTTCTCTAAATATTGTACTGAAAAACTGGGGAAATAATTATTTTTTATCACTGGCCTCACCAACACTTGCATCAACTCTCACTATTACCAGTTGCGTATTTCAGTGTCTTCTGTGGAATTATATTTGATAGGAGCAAAATATATTTAACAAAATACATTTAACAGGATAGCTGTTCCTGTAAATTCAACTAAAGCTGTATCAACTGAAAGATCTTTGTGAGCCAAAGCTTATCTTTGACATCAACTATTATATTAAAGCAGTCTAGGAAGAAACTAATCTATACCTACAGAATTGGGCAAAACCACATTACTTTTTAAACTTTGCACTGTCTGCAGCTGGGAAAATAGAAAGAAGTGATCTGACAGCAAGATTTACTCTATTATCATTTTATATAACTGCCAGTCTACTTCAAGTTTATTGTCAACAGTGGGAATTTTGCTTCATCATGAAAAATATTTAATTGTTAAAGTTGAAGCTTGTCTCTGATGGCATTTCTTTTCCTGACTACAGTTGTCACTTACGTCATTCCATTACTGTAAAACTAAGTATCTTGGGTTCAAAAAATACACTTACTGCCTTAAAACTGCATGGGAAAGATTATTAACAGTTGCCATCTTTAAGCTTATGAAAAAAAAAAGCCACATTTATGTCCCTTTGTTCATACTGAAGTTAATCAGATGCTTAGAGAAGTGAAGCACAGTTAGCATATTATTATTAGATTCTGGACTTTTGTAGCAGAATCTGACCATATGTTTTATGACAAGTAACTTTTTCAAGAAGTTCAGTCTCTCTGTAAATTATCCAAAAATAATTTGGAGTCCTCTCAATTTAATCTGCCATTTGATCTATTGTGAGATAATTTACAGCATGTCTGTACCAGCAGAGCAATTGCCTGGCTCCATGATAGTTATTTTCAAAACTGAAAGAGCAGGGAAATGCAATGAAACTCTGATGTGCTGAGTTTATTGGCCCGGACAGTGAATTCCATAAGCTGTATTCCTTCCCAATGTGATTTGGCACATTCACCAGTGTTACACACTGTTGTAAGCATTTACAAAATCGTATCAGCTATAGGTTGGATAGTTCTGCTTCGCTGTTCAATATCAAGATCAATTGACTGAACTGTATGTATACTCTTCATTATATTATTTTATAATATAAAATATTGAGCTGTTGTTGAGGCAAGGAAGGAAAATTTTTGAAGGAAAATTTTCCAAAATACAAACTGGGTCATAGAAATGAGAAGAAATCAGAAGATGATGATATCATGAAGGCCAATGGAAGAACAAGAAGTTGAGATAAAGTCTTATTCCCTCAATATTATTTGTTGTGATCATTTATATCAGTAAGGATTGCTAGTAAATTCTTGGAAAGTGAATACAGATAGAATATGAGCATGAAGAAAGCAGATTCAGTCTTCATTTGAGTGGATTTTTTCACCTGATCTATTTCTGATAAAGACTAAGCAATGAAAATTTTGAAATCCACTTCACCTGAGGCAAAGACTTTCAAGAGTTTTAAAGTGAAAGTATGTAGTACAACAGCTTCTAAAAGGAAATCGAAGGATTCAGCAGAAAGCAAGTCACAGCAATTTATACTGATTCTCAGAATACTTGTATGCTATATGAAAAAAGGTTTTCCTTAAAAACATGTCAAAACCTGACAAGTATTATTTTTAAATCTTGTTCACAGAGGATTTTCAAAGAAAAACTATAAAACGTGTCATATAACAGTAACTGAATTGCTTACCTTTTCAGGAACTCACACAGACTACTACTAGAAATAGAGGTATACAAATCAAAACCATAATCCAGGCATGACAAATTTATGCCTATCCCCCTACTATGTTTAAATAGTGGTGTAATATTTCAGAACTCTTGTGGACTCACACTTATGATCTACTTACTGTGGATCACCACATTCTCCTACATCCGTTTGTATATACTATAATCTATAGCATATATACAGGAATGGAATGGAATGGAATAATTTTTCATTTCTGGCTAAGCTAAAATGAATTAATGATTTGACCTCATTTCCTGTGGGTGCTACAGAGAATTGGTTTGGGTTTTTTTCTTTTAACTGACTGCACCTCCTAATCTGTACACAAAATAAACAGAAATAGCCAGTAAGAAAAGCTTCACAAACTGAAAACCAGCAAGTCTAACAGTGGCAACTGAAAACAAGTTCATTTTCACTGGGATCCTTTGACGTAAGCCCTGGTGCTCTGCAGCAAGCAAACAGCAATAGCTTTACATATATGGATGTGGAGGGAAAAAAAAATAAATCTATAAACTCCCTCCTAAAACGAACAAAACCCCCAGATCTAAAATAATATCTTATTTGCACAATTTAATTACTCAGAAAATTGTGTCACTGTTGTTTAAATTCTCAGGTATGAGCATTTGAATGAGCAAAACAACCCTTCTTAAAAATATTCTTAAAGTCGGGTAAAAAGTAGAAATAGAATTTCACCTTTGACTTCCAAAATATATTAATAGATAACCCCTCCTTAGTTATCATATTCTAATTATGTGATCCTTATCTCATTTTTACTTCTTTTCATACTCATTGAACGGAGATTAAATCAAAAGCACAAGTACTGAAACAGCACCAGCTGTTATCATGTTAGTTTCACTGTATGACAAATCAGAGGTGCAAGTAGGGTCATCATATTTCCAGACCATTTGTTTAAAATTACTCTGCTTTGTTCTCACATAGTCAGGAATGATCCCACCCAATCAAATTTCACCAAACATACAATCAAAGAGAAGCTTCAGCACACTCTCATACCTCTTGAAATGAATTTTAGGATTTCAGCTGTGACCCAAGATATAAATAGATTCAGTCTTTAGAAAGATCTGAAATGGAAAAATATCTTTCCTTTAGAAATGCACTTTTTTGTTCTAAGCTATGTCCTTTATTGTTATATCAATTTCAGCATTGCATCCATAGTTTAAGTTTAGTTTCTTCTGTTTAATGAATTTAATATTTTAAATATTCTTTACAGAGTTCCCATTTCATGCAGACTGAAGGACATGAATTTGGGTTATCTCAGCTTACCATAGGGAATCCATTATGATATTACCCCTTTAAAGTAATATGTAGTAATACACTCTGTAGAAGTGAGTTGATTTGAATGCAGGGATTTGCCTTCAAATATTAATTATATTAATTATGAACATATACACATGAAGACACTTTGGGAAGATAAGATTCATGCAAGTTATTATTGTCACTAGAATGTATAAACCAAAGGCAGTTTCCCAGACCCAGTCAAAAAATTGAATCAGTAACACAAAATAATTAGTGCAGCAAGGAGATTTTTCTAAAGAATTAGAGTGAAAGAATTACTCCCCATTTTAAGAAAACATAAATATTTTTACATATGTGAGACTCCATTATCTTAACACATTTATTACAGTTAGCTGGGGTTTTGTTCACCTTTCTAAATATCATGCCAATGCAATTGCAGTGATAACAGTGAAAGATTTTAGTGGACGTAAAGGACTTGATTAGTCTTTAGTAAGACTGGTGTCAGTTAGGACTTATTACATTTAAAAATACTGATTGCAAAGGTGCAATAGTGCTTGTAGAACTGAACCAGCACACAGTACAAGTTCTGTCAACACTTATTCATGACTTGGGGAAATGACATCTTTAAATAGGTAAATTGAGGCTTCATAGAATTTGCCTTTAACATTTTCTTTGAAAAAACTGGAGCAGCAATCCAGCCTACAGACTTCCTAGCACATATTTGTAACAGTATGCATATGAAAGAGATTGGGTAACATTCACTACAAACATACATTGCTCAATTAAGTAATGCCACCTAGTCAGCAAATGGAGGAAGAAGAGATTTAGCTTTCACTGATGCAACCTGTTATTTAAAAGTCATTTATATGTAGGAGGTGGCTCCAGTACATCAAAGAGTCCTATTGAAGGCAAGCAACTTTCATTCTTCCTATTTAGGAGGAAACAGAGAGATAGGCAGTGGAATGTGAAACCAATTGAAATCCTTTAGAAAACCCATAAGAAAGTTAAGCTGTAGAAGCAAAAATGTCTCACCGACATGCTCTCACCGAAAGCATAAGATATACATAAGATCCATAACTTCAACTACTACAGTTTCAGGATAATGACAGTTAATCAGCTCAGTGAAGCAAAGTAAGTTCTTTCTGTAAGTAATTTCAGTAACTTTTTGATTAATTTCTTTGCTTTTTTTAATTGCTTGTGACAGTCTAGTTTGGTTTGTTATTAATAATTGCTAGTATTTTCATATTATGTTTTCTTGTTTTCCGGTAAGAAAGTAACACTGATTATTTTAGAATCTGATACATGTATAATGAATGATTTTGAGAAATTTTAGCAATAGTCTATCCACTCGAGCACATGCATATGCAGTACTCTATGTATAGATGTATGCATATATATAATGATGTATACACAGAATTGTACATACCCTAAAAATGTGGATTCTCATTTGAAGAATGAGAATTAAATGAAGAATTGCGGATAAAGAAATGTCAGAAAGGGCCAAACAGTACGGCGGGAGGGCATTTTACAGTTACCATAAGTGTCAATACCAGGCTGCCCAACATGCAGCAATGTATTGGACCGTACGTTTGAGTTGCAAGGGACATGGCAGGGGAAAGAAAGTATTAATAAGTGTTTTATTCTTTTATCTTTTTAGCCATGTTACCTCTTAATCCTTTCTTTGAAACTGCACTGCTGTAAATTTTTAGAGCTTAATGATGACTTTACATAACATCACTAGGCTGTGCCATTGGAGGCTGCTATAGCTATTGAAAAGGATCTCCAACTGCCGTCTCACTCCTTGTTCTTGACAATTCTCCTGACCTCCCATCTAGTTTCT
Organism: Loriculus beryllinus; assembly: GCA_039877255.1. NCBI lineage: Eukaryota > Metazoa > Chordata > Aves > Psittaciformes > Psittacidae > Loriculus > Loriculus beryllinus. The sequence goes on from JBCJKH010012118.1 coordinate 13,353, forward strand.
ACTATGTCTGTTTGAAGAGGCTGCCAGATGTCAGGGCTCACTTTAGTTGTAAATAGATAAATAAGGATACGCACAGAAATAAGAAAAGAGAATCTTCTAAAATATCTTATAAATAATCTATATACAGTTTTGGCCATTGTTGAGGAAACTCTTAACTTGCTGGAAGACTGCATGAAGACTATGCAGTCTTCAGGAGACCTTGATTAACACGTTATGTAACTAATTTATGAACACTTCTGATTTGCGAATTGCCTTTGTGTACCCATTTTACTAAAAATATACTCAATGAATATTCATCAGAAAATGGCTTTTTTAAACCTTTAAAGTTCAGAGAGAGGCTTTTAATCTTAAATTATGTGATCAGAGCAAAAAGTTAGTTCACTAAACACTTGGCCATGGCTGTGAGAATCAGCTTACAGAGTGCTGACTGGGAATAAACATTCCTCAAATAAGAAAAAAAATGGTAGAAGCAACAAAGGATCAAAGACATGCTCAAAAACCTGGGGCTGAGAAATTTATGAAGACTACCAGAGGCAGGGCTGTTTATATTTAGGTATGGGACTGAAAAATACCAATGATGTTAGTAAACCTGACCAGGCACAACCAGGTTTCTGAACCAGAGGTCTGATCTTGTCCCACAGGTTTCTATAGCTAATGAGAAAATGGGAGACACAAAATGTAACTATTTCTGTCCCATTCTTAAAGTTACTTTGTAAGAATGAGAGTATTTTTGAAAATAGGAAGGTTGCCTGTTTGTAAGTGTGGGTTGGGTTCTGATAGTAACTATTTCTCATCATTGGACATTCTTTAAATCTCCCAAGAGTGCTCACCTGGATAAGCTTCTGCTGTCCGGAAAGCTGTTGAGACAGTGGGTGACTGGAGATCAGAGCAGCTGATATATGTAAACTATTCTCAGGTGGAGGTACTGAACAGAAACTTTATCTTTGCGTGTTTACAGTGATATCAGCATGCGGGTAAGGACATTTTAAAACCTAGTACCTTAAAATATACAAGACCTAATTGGCTAATCTGATGTGTTAAGCATATTTATTTTATCTCCATTTCACAAGAAAGTAGAAGAAATTATGCAAATATGCAAAACCATATCTGGTAGCTTTCAGGCTAGGATTTTGCGTCAACATAGAATAACGAACTTAAATTTAGAAATAGAATAAACTAAAGGTGCTGGGAGTGGAATTAAACTAAAATCTGGCACAATGGTGAGAAACTCTGTTTTAGTAAGGCCATGATACCCTAAATATAGATGAGCTCTAAAGGATAAATTTATGCCCTTTACCAAGAGGAAGAGATTAGAAATAGTTTAAGAAGTTGTGTTGACCTCAATTGCATGTAACATCTTGATAATTCTCAGATGAATAAAGTTAGTAAAGTTAACAAATTTCATTCAAGTCTCATTTTTTTCTCTATTAGCTATGTGTAAGCTGTAATATGACGTGCAGACTTAAAGTAGCACTTTAATACTTAGCATTAACAAATTAAATAATTAGATATTTTAATTGGTTACAAGACAGTGAGCAACAAAGGCACAGAGTAATAAATTGTTCTAAGCATTTTAAAAAATGCCACCAGTACCCACTGAAAGTCAGAACTGAGAGGTAGCGACATCAGTTGTATGGTAAAGTGTAATTGCATTTTACCTCTGCAAAATGCTAAAAGCCATGTGACCACTGTCACTTATAATCTTCCTCTTATTGTCTGCTAAACTGCACTACATCCCCATGTGATCTATTCATCCATATTTCATACAAGAATATGAAAATAGAACGAGGCTTTTTAAGTATATGAACCCTTTACTCAAACCTTTATGAACTTTTAATTCATGAACTGTCAGGAATAATGTAGGTAGTTTCATCTATGCTGGGACAT
>JBCJKH010012120.1:1423-18728 GCA_039877255.1 Loriculus beryllinus
AGCAACAGTTCTCACCTTTGTAAAGTTCTGTGAAAACCTGTGTTATGTTTAACTCTGTGTATGTGTGTGTGCAGGTGTGTGAAGGGAAATCCAAAAACTTGAGACTATTAGGAGCAGAAAGAAACCAACTGTAGTTGTCTTTGTTAAGACAGGTAAGGTTAGTGCAAAAGATACAAAGAAACAAAGTATTTATTGTTAAAAGCTTTCCTAGGAATCACTCAGCATCATACAATGAAGATATGGTGGCTACAGAGTAGAGGGAGTTTCTCTCTTGTCCCTCTCCCCCTCTTTATACACATATTTGCTCACTCTCACAAACCCACAGTTGTATTTTTCTTTTAATGGAGTTCCTTTCTTCAGTGAAACTGGAAAAGGTGTTTATCATACAGGATCTGGCAGAACAGATACATCCTATTAAACAACAGAGCAGTTACAGAAAGGAGACCTCTTTCTTCAGGAAAAAAAGAGTTTTCCCCCTCATCTCTTTGCCATAAAAGGGTTCTCAAGACACCAAAACCAAAAAAAAAACAGGCAAAAAAACTCAAACAACCCAATACCAAATTAGCATTTTGGCAAATTAAAAACCCAATGATATGCCCCAATACTGACATATGCACTAATATTTTCACTTGGCTTCCACAGAATAAATTCTAAACAATGTGGTTTAAAAAGCTTGCCAGCTGAAACAATGTCTGCACTGCAACTACTAACCCTGCTAAGCTGAACAACTGAATCCCTGTTAATAACAGTGGAAAATGTTTTGACATTTATGTCTCAAAGTTACTTGCAGAACATTTGGATTTGTCCTGCCTGCCCGTTTCCCAGGCTACATCCAAGTTGAGACTGGCTCTCTCCCACATGTAACAGGTAAACATACACACGTGCACACAATATACAGACTCACATAGACTGTGCTATTTCCAAAGTACTTTGCACATTATCCTGTGCTAAGTCTTACCGACACTTCAGTGGTGCTCTGCTCCATCTTTTTATTTCATTTTCTACTGCTGTCTATTCTATAATCAATCATTTGTTTTCCCTTAAATTTCTAAGAAACACTTGGTCTGAATCCTGACTCATGGCCAACAGCATGAAGGACTAAAAATAGTGTTCTGAACCTGCCATGTCAACACTTAAGCTCCCAGACAGCTTTATCTTCTGGTACTCCAGAATTCTGTTTTAACCCTCTCCTAGTTTGATGCTGTATTTCTTAACAGTCTATATTATCATCTATGCATTAAACACATCTACGCACAGAATGTTTTCTTGCAATATACAGAGATTTGTATTGTACTGTGTCAGCAACTGAAGACTCCAAAACACAGAATCATGGAGTGGTTTGGGTTGAAGGGACGCTAAAGACCATCTAGTTCCAACCCCCTGCCATGGGCAGGGACACCTCACAGCAAAACATGTTACCCAAAGCTCTGTCCAACCTGGCCTTGAACACTGCCAGGGATGGAGCATTCACAACTTCCTTGGCCAACCCGTTCCAGTGCCTCACCACCCTCACAACAAAGAACTTCTTCCTTATATCCAATCTAAACTTCCCCTGTTTAAGTTTTAACCCATTACCCCTTGTCCTATCACTACAGTCTCTAATGAAGAGTCTCTCCCCAGCATCATTATAGGTCCCCTTCAGATACTGGAAGGCTGCTATGAGGTCTCCATGCAGCCTTCTCTTCTCCAGGCTGAACAGCCCCAACTTTCTCAGCCTATCTTCATACGGGAGATCCTCCAGTCCCCTGATCATCCTTGTAGCCCTGCTCTGCTGGCTCAGCTGCCTTTGTGCATGAGTGTGCCCCAGTGCACTGCTGGGAACCACTGATACAGGGCAGGCACATGGATTTCAGCTCTGCTTTTGCCTGCCATGCTTTTAGAGCTATCTCTGCCCATCCCACAGAGATGGTTTGGCTCCAAGTAGCCTCAAAGAGCAACTGCCCAAGGTGACTCCTTTGAGCTGTTTATCCCTTCCTGGGTTCTTGTGGTAGGACATGAGCTGTTTGGTGGATCCTGTTCTGATACGGCACAGGGGAAGTATTTACCAGGTGCCATAGACTGGAGTTTCCTGGTTCATATGACAGACACACCAACACCACACAAGTGTCAGGGGTGGGCACTGCTGTGACGTATTTGTCATGCACTGTCAGCTAGCAGAGCCAGCTCATGGGATATGGGCCCTTCTCTGTGCTGGAGCTGCATAACACATGCCAGCATCCAAGCCCTGATTATAGCTTCCTGCAAGTGTTATATGCTTTGATGGGATGTGTGTGTCACTGTGGAGAGCTGCCAGTGCTGGTGGCTGTGACTATGGACTGTGTTTACACAGTCCATGTGGTGTTTACAGAGGAGAAGCCAAAGGGGACTGGTTTAGGAAGGGACTAGGAGGTGCAGAGTGTGGGGTGAGGGCTGCAGCTCAGCTGTGCACTTGTGCACAGATTGGGGAACTTGCGACCAGTGGGGTGAATATGGTCTGTGAAGGGGTAATAGTTTCCCAAAGTGCAATTGTTTCCCAAATGTGGCTATAGCCTGGCCAGGCTGTGCAGCAGTGTGATGGCACGTGACACCAGGGAGGCCACTCCAGCACTGCCTTGTGGTAAGGCCTGTTATACCCTGGGGAGCACGTTATACCCTCGAGGGTGCACAATCAGCTGCTCCTCTATTGTGGCCTTGTGTGTACCCCACTTTGCAGTCACCATAGTCTCTGCTCATCCCTCTCTCAGCTTCCCAGCCCCTCCACAGCACGTTTTTTGCATGAAGTTTTATCACCTCCCCATTGGAAACAAGACCAGCCTCGCAAGAGGCCCGTGCAAGGGCTCTGAGGCTGGTTGTGTGATAGATATGGGGACTCCAGGTCCGCTCTAGTACCCTCCCTGCTCTGCCTACCCGGCAGCAGGCAGGGGCTGTTCACTGGAGGGTGTGTGCCGGTCCCGGGACGCGGCCGGAGATGCTCGGGGACGCCTCTCATGGGGCGGGGAATCCACGGGGTGGTGCTTGGCGCCGGGGGTGCAGAGCTGGTGCCCGGGCAGGGGGCCTGGAGGGATACAGGGTGCGAGGGAGTGGTGCGCGGAGCCGGGGGGCGGTGCCGGTGCCGGTGAGGTCCCCGGGACCGTGCGGGACCGGGCAGGGTGCGCTGCAGAGGTGGGGATGGCGGCGGAGGGGCTTCAGGAGTTGCGGGCGCTGGTGGAGCTGGCGGGTGGCCGGCGGGCCGTGCTGCTGGTGGCCGAGGTGGCGGAAGGGGCCCCGGCTGCAGCCACGTTGACCGCCTTCGCCCGCGACCTTCTGGGGGAGGAGGCTCCGCCGGGGCCGGGCTGCCGGTCGCGGCGGCGGGTTGTCGGCGGGCGGCGGGCGCTGGGAGCGCGGCTGCTGCTGGTGCTGTGCCGCGGCGGGGTGGCGCGGGACCAAGGGGCCCGGGTCCGCCTGCGAGAGGTGGTGCGGGATGTGCGCGGCCGCCTGCCCTCAGCGCCGCCGCCCGCCGTCGTCGGTGTTCTCCTGCCCGGCGGGGGAGCGGAGGACGCGGCGGTGCTGGACTCCACGCTGCGGCGGCACTTCCCGGCGACCGGCACGGTGCAGGCAGCCCGGTACAGCCCCGGCAGCCCCTCAGACCTGCGCGACTGCCGCGCCGCCGCCTGCCGCGCCCTGCGGGCCGCCCTGCAGCACCCCGCAGGTACTTGGGGGGGACCGGCCGGGGGACAGCGGGTGGCTTTACGCTGGGGCCGGGGGCTTTTGCAGTTGGATTTGTTCCATTGTCCGGTGGGATCTACCCCATCTTAATGGGATCTCACCACTTAGGAAGATAGGATCTTCCTTCCCCACAATGGGATATGGCTTTTCCCATTGGAATCTAATTAGCCCTGATAGGATCTTCCACCTACCCAGTCAGATCTGCTTTTCCAGTGAATTTGCTTTCATGCTGGTGGGATCAGAGCCTTCCCAATGGATTCTGTCTCTTTCTGGTTGACTTCCCAGCCCTGGCGGCTGGGAACGACAAACTTCCCAGCAGGTTGGGAAGCACTACAGCAGATAGCAGGCATCACAGATAGCAGGGATGTGGCAGCTGATGGCTGTGACACCATGCTTATGGATGTGTGTTCCTGGGGTTGCAGGACTGAGGTGTGGCCCTTGCTGTAGAGTGCAGGCAAGTCCTGACCTTCCTGCAGGAGGGAAGATGCTCATGCTGACTTTACATAATGAATAAGAACAGTAAGTGTTTGCATCTGTTGGTGGTCAGTTTAAGCAAGGTGAGCATGGCAAGATGAAAGCTGGTGTTAAGTAGGGCTTTGAGGAACAGCACTTGCCCTGGAGTGAAAGGTGAGTCATGTTTGTGTGCAAACTCAGGGTGATGGGCAGCTGGGCAGGCTCTGCTGTCATAGCAGCCACACAAACTTGCTTGGGCTCACTTTAATCTTTGGCACTGCTTGTCTTGGACTGTTTCTCTTTCTTACTTCTTTCTTTCACTTTTTTCCTCCGTTTTCCCTTGCTTCCCATCATTTCTAGGTGCTTTGCTGTCTCACTGCCTTTACCCCAAGGAATCCTGACACTTGCCTGTGGCACCACATTGACCGGGTCCTCTAGGATGCCTGGGACATGGGGATGGTCAGCAGCAGCTCAGGTGCTTCTTTCCATCAGCTCAGTCCAGAATCCTGGATCTGAATGTTGAGTAGCTTTGAAGTGGTTGGGACTCACTGCGAGGGTTCAGAGTTGTGTTCTGCCAACTCTTTCTATGGAAGTATGCATGATCCCCTTTCCATCTTTTTTCACGTGCTTTTGTCTTCCTCACATTGCTCCCACTGAAAGAATTTCTGGTGTGATCCCAGATGCCAGTGAGCCCTTCAGTTCTGGTCACAGCAGCCTGGTGGGACAGCAGCTGCAGAGGCAGAAAAACATCCCTACATGTGTGACCTTTCTCTACCTCTGCACATTGCTAGGCTTGGCTCAGAACATGTATTTTTGTGGATTTGTCCTTCAGACAGACATGGAAGCAGCATAGCAGTCACCTATAGGGAAAGAGGAACAGGAGCTGAAGCAGGTATTGGAGCCTGTTTATGTGTGCTTTATAAGCGTGGTAGGTAGAAGGACTCAGTGTGTTGCTTTAATTCACTGCCAATACTCTGCATGGTCATGTAAGTGTCTCAGGACTTACATGTGTAATGAGGACACTCACCAGCTGTAGGGTTCAACCTTAGGCAAGGGTAGCTTCTTTCCATGCTCCTGTGAGCCCGACCTTCCAAAATCTCCATATGGCCAGAGGGATCTCAAATGTGGCCTCCAGGGAGGTGGGGACCTGGCAGTGCCAGGCACCAGCTTCATTACTGCCTGGTCTCCTTCCACCCATGGCATTCCCCACAAGCAAGGCACAAGGGGAATAATATCCGTAATGTAATGTGAGGGAGGACTGTGGGAGAGATGGGCGTGGGCTCCAGAGCACCCTGCAAGGCAGTTTCTAGGAATGCCACCTTAAGGATGTCCTCAGTCAGTGCTGAGCTTGTCTTTTTTCCCTCTTGACTTTCAAAGGGGCTTGTGCTAAGCTGAAAAAAGGCCTTATTCAGATGCATCTGGATAAGGATGCTGCGAGGTGTACAGATTGTAAGGCTCTATGTACCTGTGCTTATGCCTGTTTTATTTCAGCCCAGCTTCCTCTTCTACCCGCATTGCTGCTCAGATAGTTGCTCTGAAGCTGCAGCCCTCTTCCCTGTGCTGGGAATGTCCCAGATGGTGTCATTTGTGCAGTGGATATTGAACAGGAATGGCAGTGGGGTCCCTGTATCTCTTGGGTCTAAGCAGGAGTGTGTTGGGCTGCTCTCCTGCCATGTTTCAATGGTGGCCAGAGTCCCCATACACTGTGAGGAGAGGATGTCTTTACAGCTGGAGGTTTTGGTTTATTGACTGGCAGGAAAGACTGCCACTGTGAACCCTCTCATGTCGCAATGGTTTGATAAGCTGAAGGACACCGAAGTGGTTTATAATTTGTTATCTGATTAGGAAGTGAAAGGCTCCTATCATATTTCAATGGAAACTGCTGCTGTTGGAGACCTGGTGTAGTGTTTTACAAGCTGCTGTAGTGTTTTACTGTAATGGCTTGAAAACCTGTAGTAACTTGCAATCTTCATTGTCCTCCAGAATAAATACACTGATGGAGGCTACATGTTCTTTGCATTTTGCAAGCAGTTACAGCAGTAGTTTTCAGTGTGTTGCAAATCTGCATGTTCAGTAGGTCTTCCTAGGAAGGAGGAATTGCTTAATAAAGCAGGGAGCTGAATAGGCTGATGTGGCAAAAGGTGTGTGATAATACAAAAGAAAAACTTCCTTCTGCAGGAGTGCCCTAACTGTGTCAGTCCCCAGTGTGTGCCTGCTGAGATCCTGCCAGGTTTTCACTCTGGGCTGCTGCATTCAGGATGGTTTTGTTAGTGAGGTAGCAAAGTAGAAACAGACACTGGGGACAAATTTCGATGGTAGCAGAGAGGTGTCTGCCTGAAATAAGGATTGCCAGCAGCTGCTTTCTAGGGGTGGGCTCTGTGGAGTGCACCTGGTTTTGCTATGAAGCATCAGGCGTGAGGAGGGGAGATGTTGCGAGTCTGCACCAGAGGGATGGAGAAGCAGTAGGGCTGACTTGCTGCTGGTCTGAACTCATCTTCTCTTATTTATCCAGAAGAGGGGAAAGACACAGAGAGGTGGAGGCTCCCATCCTTCCTGCAGTGCGTTTCTTGGAGCCGGAGGAGTTGGAGAAAAGATCACAAAGCAAAAGCTGCAAACAACATTCATGAAGGTATGCCCAGCTCCCTAACTTGCACTCCTGCTGTGACTGTCAGAGGTTCCTCACTAACTCCTTGGTTGTCCTGATGGCCAAACCCCTTGCTGGTGGCCTCCTGAAACTATTTCCAGGTCTGCAGCTGCTGTCTCTCCTGGCTGTAGATTGGCCAGAAACTGAAGACAACTTGTGCACATCTGGCTGCTGTGTTGTCATCTCCCCGTTTGCTGGCCTTTTGCGTGTCTAAATGAAATCACGTGAGGTCCAGTGAGCAACTACACCCAAGAGCACTGCTGAACTCAGATGCATTTTACCAGAGTTTCTGGCAGCAGAACTGCTATCTGTCTAAACAACGAATTGGAAGCATCACCCTTATCTTACGTGATGTTTTCTGCAAACATGGCTGGAAGGCGTGTTCCCAAACCGCTTGTGTTCGAGGCTGGCTGTGAAGAGGAAGAGAGCAGTCAGCTTTAGGCTCCCTGATTCTAAAGATTTTTCATGTAGCAGATAGCCTAGTGTTCACCCTTTGCTGTACCGCTGGCACTGCTGCTTGCCTTTCCTAGCAGTGATTTTCTTTTTGCAGAAGTGCCTCCAAGCAGGAAGCTGTAAGGTGTGTGGTATGGAGATCCAGACTGCTCCACAGAGCACACAGAGGAGAGGAGTGCCTTCACTGTAAATAGAACCATAGAATAGTTAGGGTTGGAAAGGATCTTAAGATCATCCAGTTCCAACCCCCCTGCCATGGGCAGGGACATCTCACACTAAATCATGGCACCCAAGGCTCTGTCCAACCTGGCCTTGAGCACCGCCAGGGATGGAGCACTCACAACTTCCCTGGGCAACCCATTCCAGTGCCTCACCACCCTCACAGTACAGAATTTCTTCCCTACATCCAGTCTAAACTTCCCCTGTTTCAGTTTGAACCCGTTACCCCTTGTTCTGTCACTACAGTCCCTAATGAAGAGTCCCTCCCCAGCATCCCTGTAGGCCTCCTTCTGATACTGGAAGGCTGCTATGAGGTCTCCACGCAGCCTTCTCTTCTCAAGGCTGAACAGTCCCAACTTTCTCAGCCTCTCTTCACACAGGAGATGCTCCAGTCCCCTGACCATCCTCGTGGCCTTCTCTGGACTTGTTCCAGTGCCATGGGTTAGTGGTGGCCTTGGCAGCACTGAGGAATGGTCAGACTTGATGATCTTCAAGATCTTTTCCAACCCAGTTGATTCTATGATTCTGTTTACCTATTATGCTCCAAATTTAGTTTTGCTCCAGCTCTTCTACCCAGGACAACCCCAAAGTTAGGCAGGGCTGGACTGAGCTGAGCCCAGACTCCAAGCAGATCATTGCAGCTCAATGCCATGTGTTAGTAGCAGTAATAGCATCATGTTTAGAGCACAGTAGAACCTATTTAACCCCAAAATTAGCCCAGCTGAGCTGGAAATGCCAACAACAACGATTTGATTGGAAATACCTGTGAACCTGCAAAGTAGAACTCGATGCCATCAGACACAGGTTGGGACAGCACAGGAGAGAACCCACTGGGTTTGCAGCAGTGACCAGAGGTCAGCATATTGGGGTAGGGGAAAACCACAGCTGAATGGCATCATTTAAGCCTCAAAGGAGAGCCCAAGTGCCAGCCAGCACAAGGAGATAGGGAGCACCCCCGCAGAAGGGTACAAAGGTAGCAGTGATGATCAGTGCTTGGCTTTGCTCCCGCAAAGGTCACAGCTGGGGCTTTTATTAAGTTTTTCTCAACACAGCATTATTGAGGATGACACCAAGCTACTCACTGGTAATGCCTCCCTCCCACAGACCTTTCACAAGAAAATGTAAGTATTTGGCATCTTTGGTATAGGCAAAGACAGGCAAAGGCTCTATTAGCTTCTTTCATAAGCTGGAGAATTTGGCTGTGAGTAGACAAAGGTCCCTGTCCAGCAAACCATGTGGGTAGTTTCACTCAATATGAATAAAATGAGGCATGAGCTTGCAAGATTTGTCTAAGCAAAGGTGCATCCTGGGCTTGGCTACAAAAGCTTCCATCTGGAAATACAAGTAATTGGTAAAAATGTGTCTACTGTGAATTTAAGTGTTATCTATATTACTACAAGGGGAAATTCTTCTTTATTACTGTTTCATTACCAGTATCCTTTTGGAGCTGAAGTTCCTGGGCACACACACAGCAGCCAGATTCATCAGGCACCTAGATCTTAAATATGGTGAAGTTGTTCATTTCTCTGTTCATTTTCCATTTCCCATCCTATCAGCTCAAAAGAATTAAGGTGGGAGGAGGTAAAGCAACTGGAACAGGCACTTTTTAAGGCTGCACTGAGTAAAAGGTAAGAAAATATCATAAATTTTATTCCATGCCTTCTTGCCAGTTGTTAGAAATGTGCAGTCCATATGAATTCATATAACAAGGAGGGAATGTTGGGAAAACCAATAAAGATTTTGTGGTCTTAACTATAATGAATGTAGTTTGATATAGAGTCTGTTTTTCACTGCATGGCAAAATGAATCATAAAATACTGGACCTTGAAACTCCTGCATTTTTTAACAATAGCCTGGGGACAGTTTACAGTGTAATGAATTGTAATTAACCCACCTTCAAAATCTTTTATGAGTATTTTGCCAATTAGCTTCGCATGCTTGCTAATGACTCATGGCCAGCGCATGTCTTTACAGAGCAGGCTTTTACAGCACACACTAGCCTGTTAAGTCAGCAGAAGTATGCAGGATGGTGAAGGAGACACAGGTAAGGCTCAGCCAGCCCTAGCAACCTTCACAGTTCAACATTCTGAGAGCCTCTGCTGCTCCCTCAGACCCAAAATAACTGTAATAATGTATAGCAACGTCAAAAGGCTTTGGTTTCCGAAGGATTGCGAGGAATGCGAAGGGCTCAAGTCCTGACATCTGGTGTTACTTAGTACTAACATATATAATGCTGCTAATTGCTGAGCCATCTTTGTTTTCCTTACTTAGCACTAGGGTTAGAATTATTTTATTTTTGTGGTTCATGGCTTCCTGCCACTTGCAACACAAAGTCCGCTCTAAAGAAAATAAAACAACTACCAGGCTGCCTACTAACAGTGTGTGGAGGGCTGGGGTTGCTCCTTCCCCCTCTTCTGTTTTTGGTTGTGTTTTCTGTTTTGCTTTATTTAATTAAAGGGGAGTAAGAAGAGACATGCCCCAAGCAGACCCAGCAGAGCTGGGACCTGCCCAGTGGCCCACCAAAAGGCCACATGGATCTCCCAGCATAGCCAGGAGGAGATGCAAGAGGAGGAAACTCAAAGAGGAGGCTCGGCGCAATCCCTCCCCTGCTGTACCCTCCTCGCTTCAGGCAATCCGTGGTTTATGGACTTCCCAAAGCAGAGCCTGCCTCCAGAACAGTGTGTTTTAACAGCCACCCATGGATCTATCCTCCTCAAATGTTTTTGATCCCTTTCTCAAGCCATTTATAACTTTTGGCCTCCGCAACATCCTGTGGCAATGAGTTCCACAATTTAATTATGCTTTGTATGAAAAAGTACTTCCTTCTGTTGGTTTAAACCTTCTTGTGTGACAGCATCACCAGGTTCCCTCTAATTCTTAGGAGAAGCAGTGAGCAGCCAGTTCCTACTTGCTTTTTTCCTTATGTCAATCATGATCTGACATTTACTGCACCTCCTGTTATATCTTCCCTTTCCACGCTGAAGACTCCTCATCTGCTTATTTTTCCATCTCTATGGAAGCTATTGCCCATCTCTCCTCACCCTGAACACTTTCCTTCCTGTGCTTTCTAGTTCAGCTCAACCCTTCTGGAGTTAGATGGGTAGAAAACACACTGTTATGGAGAGAATGTTTATTTGAGGATGTTTTCTGATTTGTTCCAGCCTCTTTGCCAGTTCATTCTTAACATGGTGGTTGCCTCTTTTGATGGACTTTCAATGCTATTTTCAGATGTCTCCAAGCTAAATGCTCCATTTAGTGCTCATCTATGTTGAAATGAAGTTAAGGTGGGTTTGCTGCATATGCTGTGCTTTTGTTGACACTGCACTACATCAGTCATTTTATTGCCTGGCTACTCGGGATCATGAACTCTTCAGCAGTGCTTTGTGGCCAGATTTTAGATTTATAATGATGAGTAATTTGCATCATCTGCAAAATTTCTCATCTTACTGTTCTTTTTTACCAGACTATGAGTATGTCTGAACACTATCAAATTAGTGTTTCAAACCTCAGTTCTAAATAATGCACCAAAAAACCTCTCTCTTGCACAAAGATCCTAGCCAAAGTCTTGGGGGACTTGCCATTAACCTCCCACAATAGTGAACAGAGCTTTACACCCATCCTCCAAAAAGACAGCTTTTAACTTTGTATAACTTCAGAGAACTTTTTTTTCTCATCTTTTATCATGAAGCCTTGTTGCAGACAGTTTTTAGGCATTTGTGTTTATTGGCATGACTCTCCTGACTCCTCTGAGCATGTTATCAATATTGAGTGGGTAAGCTGGAGAAATCAGTGATAACAAGGCCCATCTGGTGTGTCAAGTATTTCATTCCACAGCCAGGGATATGTCATTTCTCGGCCTATTATTTTTAATAACTATCAGATCATCCATCCCTGATGATCATGGTTGCTCTGTAAACCATGCAGACCATCAAACGGACGGACCTCGAGTTGGTAAGAAAGACTGCACTACAACAACGCCTTTTTTGTTGCCTACAATGCCTTTTTTGCCCAATACAGAATCATTTATTTATGTCTTTGGGTGAGCTGCAAGCCTGAATTTATACTGCTTATCAGCCCAAAACACAGAATCTGTCCTTCATGCCATATTGCAATAGACCATAGCACACTGAATGGTGAGCTCGGCTTGAGGTGCCTGCACAACACCTATTGCTGCTCTCAGGTGCCACTCTCTTGGGGAATTCTTAGCTACACTGAGAAGCAAGTTCATCAGAAATCACCCTCCTTGCTGAAGAGATTTTTCTCTTTACCATACCCTGGTATAGATCCAGTTCTCTTGGAGAATTAACACTTACAGCAGCGTGAAACCCCACAGGGCACTTAGCATTGGCAAGCCATTTCCTTGTCTCACTAAATATTGCCACTTCTCTGTTGTCCCAGATCATTCTCACTCCCCTGTCAGTCAGCTGTCCGAGTGGTTTAGCAGGAAAGGCCAAACTTGTGATAAACTTAAACTGAGATTTAACCTGGGCCCATCCTAGAAAGCTGTGATTTGTGAGGCATCCCTGAGGACTGCAGCTCAGGTCTACCCAGGCTCTGTTATGATGCAGGACCTGCAGTATGAAGTTATCATGAGTTTCATGCTGTTTCGTGCACTGCTTTGCACTGAAAACCTGTTTGCTGGGCATAAAGGTGATCATCTGCAAAGAATTCCATCACAGACATAAGAGAAGGGGATAACTCGAAGGGGAGCCAAGCTGCATTGCATGAACTGTACAATTTGTGCCGTGAATCTTCAGAGCTGAGCTGGGTGTTTGGACCACAATTACACCACCTACATATTCCAGATCAGCACTGATCATGCTCTGTGGAGCTGAATTGCAATTGCAAATTTTCAACCTGTTGTTTTTTCTTCTTAATTCAGTGGGAGCTTTGCTTGTACTGTGCAGGACTGGACAATCTGCATATGTCCAGGTTATGGAAAAATATTAGATCTGTACCAAATAATATATCCCCAAGATAAAGGGACTGTATTTACAGTTCTGGCTACTTCTACACATAACACAGACTTTTCTTCACTGGGAACCTAATCTTGAACCCGTTTAATCAGTGGGAATGGTGACAGGAGGAGACCATGTGTTATTCTAGTCAATCTAGCATGCCACAAAAATGCGTTGGATCCTTTAATTTTTTCTTTAAGGAGAGAAAAATAAACCATATGGTTAGATAATCAGTGGGAATCACTAGACACCTGTACAGGAGAGTTGCAGGCATGGAAATACTCATGTACATATTTGAAGTGACACCACAGATTTCTTGGGTTGGTTTATTTTGCCCTGCTAAACTATGCCTGGACATATAATTTGGATGCTGATCACTCAGGTAATATAATCTGAAATCATGTTGCTTGTGCTGCAAACAGAAGTGAAGGAGAGAACATTTCATTCCTGTCTCACACGAAGCAAAGTTCACAGCTGTGGCATTTCATTCCAAGTAACACTATTGCCTGTAACACAGCAAAGCATGTGTATAAGGGGGGGTGTGCACTGAAATTATTGCTCTTCTGCCAAAGAACTAAGGCAGGACTATTTCTTTCTTACTTTTTTTTCCCCCTTCTCATTCACTCTGAAGCATAAAAGCAAGCAGTGTTCCTACACTGCAATAGAAATTGTACAACCCATTCACTCCGTGTAGCACCAACATACTGCCATGCATGGAGCCCTTAGTTTTGTGTACAGCTGCAAATAAAGGGAAGCCTAACATGCTAACTGTGAATGGGAATGGATGGAGGGGCAAAGGGTTTTCAGACTGGCCAGCTAAACGTTCCTAGCAGATCCATTCTGCTCTGTATGCCTTTCATCCACTGCAGGACAGTGACCTGAGGACTGAAGCCAGTCCAGGTGTACTGAAGGTAAACTAAGGCTAACATCCCATCGAAACTCCCAGGACAGATGTAATCCCATCACTGATTGATTAACATCTCTCTTCTTTATCTTCTTTAGCACTTAGCCTCTAAAAGCTGGTGGAAATTTGGGAAGCTGGAAGCGGCCGCTGCATCCTTGAGTGAAATGCTGTCCGTTTTACAACGGGCCAATTCATGCGTTTCTCTGTCAGTTCCACAGTGGCTCTTTGTTTAAATGCTCGCTCCTTATTTAGGATAATTCACTAAAGTCTTTTATTCTTGACATCACCCACAGTTTAAAAAACAGCAACAACTTTCTCCCTGTTGACAAGCGGCTCCTCGAGCAGGGAGCACAGCAGCTCCCCTTGGGTGGTTAACACTCAAATAGGCGCAATTATCTGGGGGGGGGGGGTTGCTGTCAGTTTTGAAGCTGAGCAGTTGTGCAGGTTCTTCCTCACACAGGAACACATTTCTACCCATTTTCTCTCTCTTCAGAGCAACCTTTGGTTCCCTTCCACTCCCCACACCAAGCATGGGCATATTGACATCAGGCCTGGTAGGAACACATTTTAGGGATGGCACAGCTTGCATTTACCTGTGAGTGTTACAGCACCAGCACTTTCATGTCACCTGTGCTTTAGCCTTTCCAAAGAATACCCTTTCTGAGCAGCCCTCTATGCTAGCCTGGCCATTTGAATGGGACATAAACAAATACACAACTTCTCCCCTCTGATTTCCTCATGAGCATTTCATTTCCTTGTGGGTACCTGCATTCATTTCTTAGGAACATAAGTTTTATATAATCCTTATTTTTATTCCTGATAAACAGTTCTTCTGATGTCCCTTTCCAAACCAAGAGACATCTACTAAGAGCCCACAGGCATGATTCCTGTTGGGCCATATAGTGCAAGCAAGAAAGATTCACAGCAATGAAGTGTTTGCATTTGCTACCACCATTAGTTAGGAACCTTCCTCTAATTCCAGTCTAAGTCCACCCATTGCAGTTTATATTACCATTCTCATTCCACTGCATCTCTTTGCCTATAGAGTTCTTCTTCACTTTCCCTTAATTTTGAGCTATGACATATTTATAGGCAGGAATCTCAGCATTGCTTTTCTCAACTCTCCCCTCCAGTCTTCTCACCCAGCACAGGCCCGCCTGTCCTTACCATCTCATCAACACACTCTGCTATTGCTCCTGCTTCAGCTCATCTTTCATGTTTCTTGGCGAGCAAAAAAGTGCACCATGTTCCAGCTGAGCGCTCACCGATGCCTGCTGTACTGTCACTGTCTCATCTCACCCTTTAGATTACCTTTTTCTTTTCATGGCTGCAATGTAGCTGTGTCTCAAAGACAGCCTCTGATTCAAGTACACCAAACTCCTCTTCTTCCCCAAGCAATTCTGAGTGTGTGGCTTATTACTGAATGTTTTCTTAGTAACATTACCCAGCTTTGCAGTGATTTGCATTAGTTATGGGTCTGGGCTCCCTTCTCCAGCAGAGCCAGGACTTTGCCAGTTGACACCAATGGAAGAACCAGCCCTCACTATCCAATACATTAGAGGGGAAAGAATAAAAGCAGCAAAATAGAGACTGAACTACATACTCTGATAAGTTATAGCACTACAACCAGCCCAGGGACTTCTGCCAGCTTGGAAACAAGATACGGACTGGAGTGTTTCTATTTTTGCATTAAAATGGAAACAGGTGGGAAGGCCGCGTGGAATTTATCAAGCCCAAGAAATGCTTTTTTTCATGTTAAAATTCGAATGGAATGGAAATTACAATCTTCCAGTGTTACTGCAGAGCTGCAATATTGGGTTTCTCCTTACTCAGCCTTTAGCAGCCAGGAACCAGCTGCAGAGGAGTTGGAGGTTTGGAGTTTGCTTCCTAACCCAGCCTTAGTCTCTCTGAGGTCTGCCCTATTTTGACTTATCACACCACCCAGCTCAGGGCATGTTACTGGCTCTGGGGAGAAGAGCTGAGTTTTGCACTGATTTCTTTATAGATTGCTAAGCAAACAATAAGAACAAAAATGAGCTGCTGGATAGCAGAAACCAGTGGGGTTCACTATTCCTAACTTATTGCAGTGAACCTCCACTCCCACACCAAGTTAGGCACTTCAGCTCATATCAGGTATTTATCCTGCTGCACCAAGCCAGTGGGGTGATGGAGAGATTGGAGCCACACCAAGGCAATGCATTTGGAACTAGATTGCTCCCACTGCCTTCTTACCTCCGTGTCAGAACAAGTGCAACTGGAGTTACCCAAAACCTGAGAGAGGTGACCCAAGTGAGATGGAGCATGTTCTTGAGATGACTTACTGAAGCAAACCCAAGTGCAAAAGCATTTAAAAACTTATGTTGTAGTACTAACAGGACAAACTCCACTATAAACACTTGGTATGTCATTGTTCAGATGGTAGGGTGCTGAGGCGCTGGCACAGGGTGCCCAGAGAAGCTGTGGCTGCCCCATCCCTGGCAGTGTTCGAGGCCAGGCTGGACAGGGCTTGAAGCAACCTGCTCTAGTGAAACGTGTCCCTGCCCATGTAGCTAGATGAGTTTTAAGGTCCCTTCCAACCCAAACCATTCTGTGAGTCTATGATCCCTGGTTAGTCAAATGGAATGACAAGTAATGTAAGAGGCTCTTGATTGCTTTTGCTTACCCTTAATTATTTTTTAGCCATTTCCATTAAATAGCCCTGACTATAATTATTTTAAAGCAGGAAAATACTGATGCAAGTACTGAAAACGTTGACATAAACATTGTAATAGACTTTCATCCATATGAAATCCCGTTGAAGTCAAGTGGATTAGACTATGCATTCATTCCACTCAGCAAAACTAATCACAACCACGGGCTGCACTAGCAGCATGTCCTGTGTAGCCCCTTGCACATGGCTACGTGCTACTATCGCAGTAAGCTCCTGGTCTAAATGAGCTTAAAAATGGACTCTGGCATTTCTCCTGTACTCAAACTGCTTGTAAGCAGCCTCTTTGCATTTTTAATTTGAATGAAGAATGCTTTTCTGTTACATTAAGGTTTGGAGGATTGGGGGGGGAGGGGAGGTGTGGAATTGTATATATATATATATAAATTTTCTTTATCATTTCATTTTTCCTTGTTCTTCTTGATTAGAGAAAATCAGGAATCCAAAGAGCAAAATGCTTTCAAAAGCTCTATGTCTGGGAGGTCTTTCAACTCCGTAACACCAGGTGAAGATGAAGAGCTCACAAGACAGGTTGCTGTCTTGAGGCTCTCAGCCCAGTTAGCAGGAATGGGGGCAGGTTGAATGCATTCAAGAGGATGGACTAAGGTACATTCAGGTCCCTTCATATATGCAACTAGTTTGAGGTTTGGCTGTCACTTGTCTAGACATGTGGTTCAAAAGGGAGTAGGATAAAAGGAAGGAAAATACCCTGTCTGGGAATTCTTACCCTGTGAGTGCTATGAGGAGAAAAGCTGGGTAATTCCCTTCAACTGAATAAACATGGAAGGGAGTCTGAGAGCAGTTTGGCTCCAGAGCAAATATTGTTGCTGAATTCTTTGCACCTGCAATGGTCAGGGAAATGATAATACACCCTCTCTATGCCTTCCTGTTCCATGCTTTGGAAAGCAGCCATGTACCATCATGTCTGCTACAGTAAGGGCAGAGCTTCAGCCAAGACCCTGCTGATGCGTTTACGCTCCACAACCCCATCCCATGAAGACCACTCTTACCTCAACCTTGAGTAAATCAGAATCTCTGATTGCAGTTTTGCAGCTGCCAAGGTCCCTGCATCACCACTGGCTGCTGTGGCAGATACTCATAGAATCATAGAATCATAGAATGGTTTGGGTTGGAAAGGACCTCAGGATCATCCAGTTCCAACCCCCCTGCCATGGGCAGAGACACCTCACACTAAACCATGTCACTCAAGGCTCTGTCCAACCTGGCCTTGAACACTGCCAGGGATGGAGCACTCACAACTTCCTTGGGCAACCCATTCCAGT
>JBCJKH010012120.1:18828-32043 GCA_039877255.1 Loriculus beryllinus
TTCACACAGGAGATGCTCCAGTCCCCTGATCATCCTCGTGGCCTCCTCTGGACTTGTTCCAACAGTTCCATGTCCTTCAGCTGGTACTTCACCAGCTTTGCCCAGATATCCAGGGAAAACACACTTTTCCTAGTATAATATGACTGGCTTTGGATTATGTGGGTTTATTGGGAGGTGAATGAGCTCAGGGCAGGTACACACAGTGCAACAGGCTAGTATTGACTTAGCCTTGCTCACTCCCAGCCCCGGACTCCCACACAGTAAAAACGAGTGTTTCATCTCCATAGGAAGTAACATAGCGTGAGGAACCCACCACATAATGCACTCACTGCATTAGAAGTTTATTATTTTTATAGCAAATCACACATATATAGACATGCTCAGGGGTCCTGTGGTCATGCCTGGCCCATGCTTTTGGGGAGCCATCATTCTCTTTCATTCTCTTTCTCAATCATTCTCTTTCAGCTCTGCATACAGGTGACAACAGAGCAGTTTGGGCTGTCACTGAGAAATCAATGTTGGGTAAAGAAGAGGAAGTTTCACCATGATGTAAAGATACAGATTATTAGGAAAGAACAAAAAGAGATGACACCGAGTTACAGAGCCCAGATTCAAAGGAATTGTGCCAATATCTCTTAGCTAAGTAGCTGTAAAGACTACCAAACATTTCCTTCAGAGTACTAAGCATATTAACTGGTAATTATTAATATCTGCCCATGAACATTAACCCCTGACTACAGCATAATTTAATCACTGCCAGGTCAGATTGGCAGAAAAAGGGTTCTGGTTTCTGTATCACTTGACTGAGCTTAGTAAATGAAAAGACAGATTTGGTTGATCCTCCACAAAGCTTCTGAGACATAACACGATCAGAAAGGAGTGGGACAGTCTTGTGATTGGGTTTCAGTTGCAAGATAGTCCCATGCACTGAACTGAACTTGTCAGCTGTGCTCCTCCAAGCCCAGTTGTGCCATGTCTTTGCTCTGAGATGAGCATCATCTCTCTTTGCCTATTTGATCCATTTGGACAAGGAGAGGGCCTGCCCTGGCAATGTGTGAATGTGGTGCCTGCAGCAGCACACAAACGATTCAGGAATTAACCTGAACAAAACCTGATGGTTTGTGCTCAATAAAGGTGACATGGAAGGCTCTCCCCAGGCCCCAATGCATCAGAAAGTGTTTTGCTCCTCTCACCATACAAACATCCCTGATCATCCCCAGTAATGTTATCCACCCTGGTAACCCCAACCATTAATTTCTGCTGATGTATTCCCAGCAGAGGTATGGAGTAAATAGCTCAAGCGTCCCAAGTCAGCGCTGTACCATTGCCCTAAAGGAGCAGCCCCATTAGCAGAGCCTCTGTTATATTCAACCCAGACTTCCTAATGGTATCACATCATAAAACCATCATGCATCTGGCCCAAATTTAAGGCACAGTTGGCAGCATTTGATACAAGAAAGAAACCAAGGTCTGAATTAGTATCCCACAAGGTTGGGGGGGTTTCAAGTCTCAGATGAAGTGCAGATCCATGTGGGGAAGTCCTTCATATGCCTCCTAACCCCTCTCGAACGACAGAAGGGCTGTCTAAGGGTTATGTTCTTTGGAAATGCCACTTCATTACCTCCCCTTTTCTGGTTGCCAGGAGAGGTTAACAAAATTACTGAGGGATGAAGCATTCTTGAAACATTCTTTCTGGATCATCAAACAGGATTAGCTGATGGGTTACTCTGGGTGGTGCAGCACACCTAAAGGAGATGGGGCAGCGGGACAGCACACTCACCTTCTTGTCTTTCCCTTGTGTTAACAAGGAGGAATTGCAGTACATGTTGTGTGTGCAAGCACATGCATGCACACACAGTCAGAGAATGGTTTGGGTTGGAAGGGACCTTAAAGCTCATCCAGTTCCAACCCCTGCCATGGGGAGGGACACCTTCCACTAGAGCAGCTTGCTCCAGGCCCCATCCAACCTGGCCTTGAACACTGCCAGGGATGGGGCAGCTCTCTCAGGCTTTTCCACAGAAGAGGTGCTCCATCCCTCTGATCATTTTTGTGGCCCTTCTCTGGACCCTCCCCAATAGGTCCATGTTTTTCCTGTATTGAGGACGCCAGAGCTGGATGCAGTACTCCAGGTGGGGTATCACCAGAGCAGAGGAGGAGAATTACCTCCCTTGACCTGCTGGCCATGCTCCTTTGGATGCAGCCCAAGATATAATTGGCTGCCTGGGCTGCAAGCACACACTGGTGTCTCATATCCAATCTTTCATCCACCAGTACCCCAGGACCTTGAGACCATTCAGTTCCAACCCTCTGCCACGTGCAGGGACACCTTCCACTAGACTAGGCTCAAGGCCCTGTCCTGGACATCGGGGATAAGGCAGCTGAAAGTCATCAGTAATAAGGAAGCCAAATTCAAAAGTGATGTCAATTAGAGTCTCTTCGAATCACTAACTGGAAAATAGGTGCCATAAACCACATCATCTACCCTGTCTGCTCTCTGCTTTGTGTATTTTTCCACTGTAAATGCTTCAGGATAGGGATTGGTTTTTACATACAGGTGCACATCACTCAGTGCAAAACCATGCTCAAGGCTTGAGACAGGACTGCAATAGTAATGATTTGATTTCAAGGGTTTAATTGAGGTGCACCAGCTCTCCTGTGCTGTCAGAGAAGACATTGTGAAAGCTGCTGTGACTGAGAGAGGACAAACACTGTTCAACCTGCAGCATTCTTCACTGTTTTCACCCTAGAAGCCCAAAGCATTTATAGTCACTGTAATTTAAATCTCTGTGTTACAGTCTTCGGAATCTCCTGAAAGTAGAAATAAAGCTAATGGGAAACACAAATGTTTTATAGATTATATGCATGTCTTTAAGAGGTAGTAGCCAACTGAGCAGAAGGTAAGGGAAAAAAACAGAGATCAAAAATCTAGGTCAGAACAAATGCTGGACAAGAGCCCACGCTGTCAAGTCCCAGGCCTCCCACAAGAGAAAGAACAAAGAGGGGAGGGGGGGAAAGGAAATAATTTTCTCTTTCTAAAGAAGGAATAATGGCCTTTTCAAACATCCCATATTATGGAAAAAAGAGACATTTTGGAAATACTCGTGCTCCATTCCGTCTGTTTCTAGGACAACTATTATTAGTCACTAATTTTACAGATGTGTTGTGCCACTGGCCTGTACTTGCCTTGCCCTGCCTGTCCTTCAGCCTCAGCCTCCCCTCTGCCTCACTGCTCACAGAGCTCATCTCACCTGCTCCAGATGCAGGGAAGAGACACAGAAGTCCAATCCCTACGGTCTGCTCATTCCCAATAGAACCAAAACACCCCCTTCCCTTTCCTCCAGAGCAGCCAGACTCTGGTGTTCCCATCCACGGGTGGTCACCAGCAGCAGGACCTGTTTGCATTCCATATCCTCCTCTCCTCCTCTCATTTTTTAATCATCCATGAGCACACCAGCCCTGTTGTCAGATACAAGGCATTTAGGCACTGCAGATTCCATACCAGTTAACCACATTGAAAAGGAAAGCTGGGTTTAAGGCTACAGCATCAGATTGCCCACAGAAAGGCTGTCAAGACCCATCAGTCACTGTGAGGAAGGGTGCAGGTTACCAGTGCAAGGAAAGGCAAAACCCAGCCACCAGCCCAGCCTCTGCCATGCCCGCTGCTGCCTAGGGTTGACAGCGTCATTGCATGCAAGCACTGGCCTTTCAGGTGAGAAGACAACAGCCCAGCAGTTTCAGACTGAGGTTAATGCTTCACTGAAGTCATGGCCTTAGGCTATGATTTTTCAAAAGCATCAGCATTACTTTAAAAGCTTCACTTTCAGAAGTAACTTAAGCACTTAAATGGTAAGTCTTATTGGTTTACAGGGAGGTTTACACCCTTAACTGCCTGAAGTTACCCTTGAAATAGGCTCTAGGCTCCAGTCATTTTACTGCTCCTCTGATAAAGGCACCAGGTCTTCAGGACAGGGACTGCTGTCTCTCAGTCCATGAGGCTGTGTTTTTACATCCACCTTTGGGTGCCAGCATGTTCAAAGCAATAGCTGCCCTTTTTATTGTGGGGCTGACACTGCATTCCTCATGGAGTTAAAGCTCCCTTTACTTCTAATAAGACTATAAAAGCCAAATCATTCCCCATGGGATATTTCATTTGAGATTCACAAGATATCAGTATGTATCAAACCAGCCACAACACAATCATAAGAACATACCAATAGTGCAGTTCCCACTCTTTGATCCTGGTGCTTTAATGATTAAATAGTGCTAAAGTACTGGAAAAATACCTCACTTGAGGCAGTTTAAAGCGTCTCTATGTATAGATACAAACCGTGGCTCACAGAAAAGCAAGACCGAGACGGTGAGATTAAAGCAGAAACCTCTGTTCACATGCAGATGTTTGGCCAACAGGACAAATGGGAGAATCTATTGGGCTTTAGGGACCATTTCCATTCAAGTGCCTGGTTTTTTAGCTCATGATGTGCACTGCAAGAAAGGTTAGCTGTTAATTCATCCTTTAGAAAGATACACACGTGTTTAAGGAGGCATGAGTTTAAAGAAGCATCACATCCTATGGCAATCTGAGGAAACTAATCCTCGCCTCAAGTGTTTTGAAGAGAAGCCATTTCCCCCCTTCTGCTGTGGCAGCTGTGTGTTTAAACGCTGCCAAATACGCTCCAGGGTGTAAGTCCCACTGCCACCGGTGCTCAGGACAAAGCACAATGTGGGAGGGAAAGCTTTTCCTTGCTTCATCCTGCAGAGTTTACATGTACCGCCCTCAAAATCTGGTGCTGATCTTACAACACTGACTTCTGTCCTTCTTGTTTGGCCAACAGCGTACCCCTGTGCACACAAATATTCAGGGATGCAGAAGAGGACAAGAAGACTGAATCCAATCAGAAATGGTTTATGTGCCCCCTCAGCCAAAAACAGCTGTAGTGTGTAGAGTCCAGAACCAAACGTGACCATACCCTGTATTCTATGGGCCTGAGCCCACCAGCCAAGGGCTTCGGACAGGGCAGTGCCTCCAGGCTGGACTTCCACCAATGCGTGCTACTGTGAGCAGTCACAGCTTCCTGGAGAGGGAATTGTGTGCAGGGGCTGTACACAGCCCAATGAACACTGAGACTCTTCCAAAATAAAGCAATACACAGCTCTGCCCTTAGCCTGGTTCCAGCTGAGTGCTGCAAACACCTTCTGATTTATGTCAGGTTTGTACACATACAGAATGCTGCTTGCAATATGCAAGTGGGGTTGATTGTTTCAGGGGCAAATTTCAGGAAAGGCTTGTTTGGGGTCTCTTTTCTATATGGGAAATTGAAAAGGAAGTATTTGACTTCATCAGATTAAAGCATTAAAGAGCATTTGACATTACACCAATAACAATTTGGGTACTTTGCACCCCCATTACCTCTGACTGCAGCCCAGCTATTGGACCTCAGGCACCATCCATTGTGGCACAGTGTGAAGCCCAGCATCATAGGTACAGTGTTATTTGGGCTCACTTTTGAATCCAACTGATACACAACTGAATGCTGTGACACTTCCAGGGAATATTTTTTCTTTTATATATTCTATTCCAGAAACATAGCCACAATAGCAAAATCCTGGTCTTCTGGATGGGGAAGAAAGCAAACACTGATATAAGCGACTTTCTCCCAGGGACAGAAGGGCACAGAAATCCCAGTTTTCACATCCAGTTTGCCAGTGATTCATAGAATCATAGAATCATTAGGGTTGGAAAGGACCTTATGACTCTAGGATTTGTTTTTCCATACATTCAGTGTTTCCATCCACAGCATGGGTGTGGGATAACCCTTAATCGATTTGCTTTGAGATCATCACATCAAAGGTGCCCTTGAAGTACAGATCATTAGTGCTGTATTGGCAGTAAGCAGATGTTCACATTAACAAGCAGGGCTACTGGAAGTGCTTTTGGTGGCAGCTGAAAGGCAGAAGCATTGGCTGGACTTTGTATTCATTACAGAAACCGAGCACAGGTCCAGTAAGAGGGCAGCTAAAGCTCGGAGGTGAATCACAGCCCATGGTTAGGTAACCTAGGGGCAAGGCCAACTGTATCATTATACACCCGCATCACATGAAACAGGAAAATTGTTTTATGGTTCTGACATCCAAAACCACTTGGCTTTAGATGAATTCCACACAAGCCCCAAATTGAATCAAAATCGGAGGTAGGAATACAGAATTCGTAGGCTGGGTAATGACAGATCTCTGCTCCCAGAGCTTTGATCCTATCCCGGTTAAAGCTGAAGGGAAAGGCTGATATAAATAGCATTAGTTAGGAAATAAGAACTCCAGCTAGGAGGATTTCAGAGCACGCAGCTTTAGTTGTGCTGCGAATTCTGAGGCCAAGTCACTGATCTCAGTTAAGCAGGGTCATTGCTTGGATCATGAAGTCCCACATGAACAGGCATGTCAGACACTAGGCTGGTGCCTGTTCATACGCAGAAATATGGGGATAAGAAAGGCTACATCCATCTGCTTGTGTGTATCTGTCTGTCTCTAACCATTCTTTTCCTCTCCTCCCTCAATTCCATCTTGGACTAAAGCTGTTATCCCTCCAACCAACCTGTCAGGAACCAGTCTACTTCTAGGTAAAATTTCAGCTTGGATGATGAAAATGTCAGCATTTTCTAAACACAAGAGAAAGAAAGATGCTTTAAAAGTCTAGGAATAAATACGTGAAGTTCCTTATTATTATGTGCACAACAGCAGCTGCTACAGCTCACAAGCTTGCATGAGAATTGCAGGGTGGAAAATGCAATGCACAGATTAGTAAGGAGTTGTCCTGCACTGCAAACTAAGCAAAGCAAACAAGCCAAGGGAGAGAGTGGAGGGAGACATGAACGCATGCACAACATCAGCCAATGGCTCATCACAGACAAGGTGCTCTGTCAATCACCAAAGAAGCTACAGAAGAAACCATCACCTCCAAGCTTGATTAGCACCTTCAACAGCAGAAGATGCCTGTACAGAGCAGAGACACATTTTACATTGGAGGAGGAGAACAGTGATGAGGGACACCCACAAAGGTGAGTGGCAGCACAGGGACATTGCAGGCTGTGCTCACCTTGTCCTGGCAGGTCATGGCTGCTCACCATCAACTGGAGAGGCCACCAGCTTGATCCACTTTTAGCTCTTCTGGCTATAAGGAGCTGATGGGGCAATGCCTCTTGGCCAAGAGTTGGCCTTTGGAGTAAGGCTGCACATGGAGCCCAGCATCAGCCCCGTAGCTTGTCCCATGCACTTCCAAGCCATCCATTCCCATCTTGCCTCGGTGGCTCCTTCATTGACTGTGATCTGAGCTCTGGATCTGGAGTGAAACCTGGAGTCTTGGCCAATTCCTCATTCTTCTGGATTCCAAAGAGGAAACCTCTGCAGGTCTGGGAGTCAATACTGAAAACTGGCCACTGTGAATGTGCCCTAGAAATAGTTAGCAGCACATACAGAACTGGGGCAAACAGGCAACAATTCTTAATTCAGCTCTGAGCTCTGTTTACCCCTTAGGGTACCCAATAATGTTTCCTTACAGGGGTAACTACTAGGAGATATCCACACATCTGCCTGACTTGTAAGGATGTCAGGAGGAAAGCTCTCAACAAAGAGCAGTATCTTACATCACACCCTAAACACAGGAAGCCTCAGGGCTTTGGCATACCTTTGTGAGGAGCAAATTCCTCAGCTGAGGGCTCTCTCTGTGCAGGAACACCCTATCCTCCAGCACCAACACACTTAATCCACAGCCCCATCAGCCAGAGCTTCCCACCACCCACAATTCCTGAGCAATGGAGTGAATTCTGTTTATACCCAGATACACCACTGGCAACCAACTAATAGCTTCAGTATAGCCCAGCAGCCAAAGCAAGGAGCTGGATTCAAAGAGCCATTTGTGGCTGTGTCACAGTGACACATTTCCCAGTGCTGTAGCTCCACATCACTCTCTCTGTATATATAAAGCAAAGAGGAAGAGAAGAAGTTATTGCATACTTAGCACATTTGTGAACTGCTTTGACACTTATAACTGAAAGCCTGGATCCACTTAGTATTTTCCTTGTTATAACTTAATACGAGATCTGCTGATATTTCCAGACACAAAAATCCAAACACTGAATCTTTAGCTCAGTTTCACAGTTCTGGTGTTTCATATTCCAGGTGTTCTTAGGGATTTCCTTGTTACAATTTCAATTGAATAATCCCCTTTTTTTCACCGTGGTTACCTTCAAGAGGCTTAACAGAACAATCCAGACTGGTTTTGTAAATTCAAGTTTATACTGATGGCCTAGTGTGAGGTGTCCCTGCCCATGGCGGGGGGGTTGGAACTGGATGATCTTCAGGTCCTTCCCAACCCAAACCATTCTGTGATTCTATGATTCAAGAGAGCTTTTCAGCTGGACACAATTTTTAGAAGGGGGGATTCCATTTTTATTCCATTTTTTTAAGCTTGTTCCAAAAAAGGAAGCCAACCCCTGCCCTGTTGTGGACGGTTGGAAGAGAAAAATAGGTATTTCTCTAAATGGACGTGTACCAAGACATGCTGCAGAACCAGGCTTGTTTCGTCTAGCAGGAGGCTCTGTGTTGTCTGAAAGAAATGGAAAGCCTTCCAAGCCCACCAAGAACAAAACCAGAACCACGGCTGTTCAGCTCCTAGGTGGACCTGATGCTGGAAGGACACTCATCAGTTCCATGCTGTGTTACCAAGGAGTGGAAGGTTGCCAGAAGGTACCAAGAAACCTGACTGGAAAAGCAAGGGGTGAATATGAAACGCTCCTGCCCTGTCACACCAGCCAGAGCCCCTTCTCTGTTTTGAAGCCCCGTGTGCAGATGCTGGCAGGAGCAGTGTATTCTCTTCGGGATGTAGCAGGCAGACAGGTTGGGTGACTCTCATTTGCTTTTCCCTGGCCCCACATGCCAGGTGCTGCCCCTCATAACCCTAATCTGTCCCCATGGTGCAGTGCCCCATCTTGCCTTCCTGCACGGCAGCACAAGCAGCTTCTGTGTTTCCATTATGATCAAGAGAAGAAAGATGAATTTATGGCTGCAGGTAAGGATTAGAGGTTGGTGTCTGTGTCCTGTTCCAGGCTATGCTGTTGGGCAAATTATTTAAGCTTTCCATACTTCCTTATCAAGAAACCTTACATTTGGAGGTGAGGAAATCCTCATAGTTCCTTCCCTCTTTGGGTTAAATATCTGTTAATTCTTTGTGAGATGCAAAGGGATTAAAACCCCACACAAATGCCTGCAGATGCTTTTCACTGGTTTCTATACCAAGAGGATCCCATTGAGATGCAAATATCGGGTCCTTCCCAATTAAACAAAGTGCTTGTTCCTGTACCTCGGATAACCTATGCTAAAGGAAGTGGAATAGTCTCCATGGAAATAACCATCATATTCAAAACTCTGTTAAAACTAATACTTTTCAATGCACCTGGGAAGGAATTGTTGATTGCAAAGCACCTGTGTAACATGAATCCAGAGGGAAGTGTCTCTCCACAAGCACATTTCTGTGCTGTCTTAAGGTCTCAGGAGTGATCAAGAGGAACCAGCATGGCCATAACCTGCTCTAAGCTGGCAGGGGAGCTGGAGGACCCCAAGCATCAGAGGTGAAGGGAGCAGTCACAGCTATCATAGCTCTCTCAATGGTAGAGGTAATCCTGTTAAAAGAGCTTCATCCCTGGAGGTGGCAGAGATACAAGCTGGAGCTTGCCTGCAGGAACCCTGGGATGGGAAGGAAAAAAATCTGTTTTCTGTCTCTTGTCATTGAAGCTGTGTCAGAAAAATGGGTTTGCCTGTGTGTTTATCTAGAACACAAAGCCAGTTCATGGATGTGGCCCTGCTGAGCCCATTTTAGCCCATTTAAAGAGTCCAGCCAACAAAATCACTGTAGATTTAACTTACTCCTGGAAGAGCACGGGGGGCACTGACCACAGCATCTCAAAGGGAAGTCACCACTGCTTTGCAAAACCTGTGCTCACTGTTTCCAACCGATGCCCCACTTCAGCTGTAGAAAATTGCCATCTAAAGATGCAAATAGCACAAACAGTGCACAGTTGCAGTTTATTTAATGAAGGGGGCTAATTTCCTTCCATTGTCTGTTAAGGCATCGCGCAGGTGTTCCATTTCAGAGCGCATTACTAAGTGGTGCTCTAAGCCTAAAAGCTAATTTTTAACTTAATAGTGTCAGTAATAATGACCTGTGATTACTGCCTTGTGAATCAGAAGCTATGATACTTAAAATAATTAGCATCAAAGCCAATTCATTATCAGCCATAAACCATCAGCCCTAAACTGAACTTTAAATTGAGTGTTGGCATGGGCTCCCGCCGCCTGGTAGAGGCAGTATTCTAATGTATTTAATCTGGAAATGGAGCTAAAGATTTGGTCACCAACCTTTTCTTAAAGGAAGAAGCTGTGGTATTAGCACAAAATGTAGTTTGATTAATAACCACAAGCTGGTTTATGTGATCCCTGTGGTGTTTGGAGCACACGTTCCTTCAGACTGAGGAATTGCTGCCAGAATTACTACACTGACCCAAGCCCATGGCCAATGAAGCCCATTAACATCTTAGTGGTCATTTAGGTGTCTCTGCCCATGGCAGGGGGTTGGAACTAGAGATCTTAAGGTCCTTTCCAACCCAAACCATTCTGTGATTCTATGATCTCTGGGGGCTTCAGAGGGTGACAGCAAACAATCTGGCTTAAGCAAAGCAAGCTTGGGTAAGTCTTGACACAGGAGATTCCTCAATGGCTCTTCACCCCAAGTGCTTATCCTTGCATATTTTTTACCCCTTCTTGACAGTCAGCCTTCCCACCAAGGTCAGATGAAGACTCAGCTGCCCTCTGTCTCTGGAAAGATGACTGTTTCTTACAAGGTGACTGGTCACTCTGAGCTGGGAAATGAAGGCATAAGAACAGATGTTTGGAGCCCTGCTTTCACAGGAGCCATCATTAGATCACTAGCTCTTCTCTAATAGCTATAAGAGAAACATAAACCTTTCTCAAAACACAGTCAACAGCAATGAAGGAGAGATAAGGGCTTTGAAGTGTAGGTCTTCCTCTGGGGTAAAGAGGTGGAATCACAGGAGGTGCCTATGAGCAGCCAGTAATTTTGGCCATGAAAGTGGGATGACTTGGAGGAGGTCAGGAACCCTTGGCTCCCCTGTTAGTGTTCCCCAGGGACCCTTCAGCTTGGCCATAACGATCTCATTTTGTGGCTAACACATCTGTCATTAATACCTGCACATCTCCTTTGATGCTCAGTATTTACCACCACTATGGAGGGATTCAGAGGTCTTACCCTACCCCTGACAATCAGATGCATCCATACCTGCAACCTCAGCTGGGAGCCAGAGGACAAACCAGAGGTGAAGGCTGCCCTACACTGGCAGGAGTCACTTATCCTGCATGTGTGCCATGGAGCAGAACAACCAGAACACCAGTCCCTGAGTACTTCATGTATTACTAACACATAGGATAGTTTTTGTAGTTGTTATTAACATCTCTTAAGTCCAAGCTGAGACCCCAGGCTCAGTCTGCACTCGAACCTTCTCCAGGTGCTCAGATTTCCTGATGTAGATCTGCCTGACAAAACAACAACAAAGGCCTGGAAACATGCTGTTGATTTGGAGAATTCCCTCCTCACATCCAGGAAAGCTCAGAGGATGCAGAGCTGTTAGTACCTTCTCACTGGCTTTCCCACCCACAGAATGAATAGCAAAAACCAGTTGGCTTTGGGGTATAAACCAAAGTAGAAACAGGGAAGGGAAACCTCCCCAGTACCCACAAAGAGTGTGGCTAAAGAACTGTGATGCTTCTGAATATTTGACTTGATATTCTCCCACAGAAAATCAGACGGAGGCCAAAGACTAAACATTAAATTGCTTTTAAAAATGCTACTTTGGGCCTTTTAGCCAGTTTTGGAGATTTTTAACATTTTGTCCTGATGCAATTAAAGAAATATCCTCAGTCCCAAACGTACTGGAAGTCAGATGTCCTGAATGTCCTCTTTTCCTTATTTGTCCCAGTTTCCACATTATCACAGCCCAATGTGAACGAGTCAAGGGTCTCTAAGACCAGTGATAGTCAGTACATAGAATGCTTTGGTTGAAAGGGACCTTAAAACTCATCCACTTCCAACCCCTGCCACATGGGAGCTTTTCCTTAAGGACAAAGATCTCCTGGACTCAGAAAGCTAGAAAATACATTTGGTGACTTAATAAAGACCCTGTAGATCATTCCCAGCTTTGTTAGGGCACAGCATTGCTACAGGAGGCTCTGGCTGTACTGTAAAAGGCTCTCTAAGCTCACTTGTGGTCATGAAAGATCCCAGAGGAGGTTTTATATGATTACGAGCATCTCAGTCAATAGTCACCCTGGACTATTAGAACTTTATTTTGTTTCTATTATTAATTACATTCTTCACTATCCTTTAACTGTGCTGGGAGAGGTTTTTTGCAACCTCATAAAAACCCTACAATAAAAATAAAGCCCTCTGCTGTTATTTAAACAAAGTAAAGTGGCTCTGATAAGTTTTCATCTATTTCCTCTTTCCTTATGGTTTGGGGCTTTTTCAATAGTTTATACCCTTTTGCCAGCAAGAAGAAAGAGCATGGGGTGAGGGGGAAGGAATGAGAGTCACTTTTTAACCTTGTTTTAACAGAATATGAAAACAGTGTTGTGGAGATGGGGCAGAAAACTGTCGGCTTTCCCAGTTTTGTTATTTTCCTGTAGCTTCACACTTAGCTAAAAAGGTCCTTCATTAACCCCTGCAGCTTGTCTCCTAAGGCTGAGAAGTAACACGGACACCACGCGAGCTGACAGGGCCAGCATAACTCACTGATAGCCCTGTATCACTGAAGAGCTGCAGTGCTGCATTACGGGCAGCAGCTGCTAGACAGGCACTTCTCCTCTGGCCCAAATCTTCCTTGGTGTTCCAGGACTGATTGTGGGAGCAGAAATCTGTGCCTGCATCTGGGTTTTGTCCTCACATCTGGGCTGATGTGAGATGAAAGATTCTGCTAAGGTTAATGCCATGATGAACACGAAAATGAGACAAAGGCTGGTGACAACCTTTTTATGGTCCTGTCCTTTCTGTTTTAAAATACTGAATCACAGAATAGTTAGTGTTGGAAAGGACCTTAAAATCATCCAGTTCCAACCCCCTGCCATGGGCAGGGACACCTCACACTAAACCATGGCACC
>JBCJKH010012121.1:0-13634 GCA_039877255.1 Loriculus beryllinus
CCCTGCTTATGTCAGGGGGGTTGGAACTAGATGATCTTAAGGTCCTTTCCAACCCTAACGATTCTATGATTCTATGATTCTATGACTTAAACATAAATTGGAGAGATCAGCCTTAGTATTTGGCTATCAGCTGGAAATATTCCTTCTTTTTCCACCTGAGGTGCAACCAGAAGGTATCTGCAATCGCTGTGACTCTCTTTATATGACAGAAGTTTTAAAAGACTGTAAATGAGCTAATGTTTTTAGGATACTTTTAAGTGCTTCCATTTTGTGTGCATTCTCCATGTATGCTTAGAGGTGAGATAGAGACAGATCTTTGTCCTTTCAGCATCCTGCAGCAAAAGTATTCTCTATTCTTCTCACTCCCTCCAATCAGGTCACGTTTTTAAGGCTTTTTTATTTTTATTTTTTTTACATATAATGGGAAACATACTTCAGTCCAGATCATCAAAGATTTCTAGAAACCAATATACTGAAGAAAGCTGATGCTTTGTTATTAAAACTGAGACTAAATTAACAAAGCCTCAGCGGTTGCTGCTGTTAGCCAAATCTTGTAGAAGAACCCCCACAAATCCTGTTTCCATCTTCGATGAGAACAGCAAACAGTGGGGTGCCACTCGTGCTGCTGTGCTTTTTGACCTTCTTGGGGGAAATCAATCGTAGTCTGAAACTTGGAGGTGAGTCAGAGAGAACTGAAGGAACAAGGAAAAGGTAAGACAAATGAAATGGCAAAGTAAGGGCAACATTCTGCCTAGCAGATGTTCAGCGTTCCTACAGCCTTGTTATCTTTGTTTAAATGTTTGAATCAATGTTCTTAGTTTAATAAACAAAACAGATGCAAAATTTGCAGCTAAGTTTTAGGAGCGAATGTCAAGGCACAATGAATGCATGTCCCCTGGGACTGTGTTTTTTGGTCTGGGATGGGAAACCTGTTGTTAGAATTGTTCTCAGATTATATCCCACTGGCCCTGATTACCTTGATGTTGGGGAAATGTCTCGAGGGACGTAAATTGCCTAGAATCATTTGCAACAACTGCCAGCAACTGCGATTCTATGTTATTACAAAAGCAATCTACCTTCCTGGGAATCTGATTTGCAAAAGCAGAGGAATTAATAGAAATAGAAATAAAGGTTTTAAAATAAGATCAGTTTCCTTAAACCAGGTGCCCTTTTCGGCACAAGTATCTCCCTTACGCTCTCAAATGGGAATAATTACAGCAGTGACTGTCATGAGATGGTACCTGCTTATGGAAAATAAATCTTCCCCTTAAATTTGGGCAAGCTTGAGTCAATATTTCTTGCAGAAGAAATCTCTCCTTTAAGCTCAGTATATTTTCTGGAACAATGGATATTGAATTGTGTCTGTTAATATAATCACTTGACATCTACCGTTTTGTATATTTCGTGTTCCAGTGAAACCTTCTCTGTATTGCTAATGAAATAATTTTTTTATGTTCTCAATAATCATTACTCTCTTTAATGAAAAGTTAGGGCAGATCTTTCAGTCCTTACATGTGGGAATAATTTCTACCCTCACATTATTTTCTCGAGTAACTTAAACTGACTTGAGTGAATTGAAGTTTTGTAGGGATGGCTTGTTCATAACTTAAGTGCTAATTGACATCAGTTTCAGAACATGACATTCTGGAATAAACCCTACTTTAAGACATAAATGCAATTATGGTTTTTATAACAATTAGTATAATTATGTTTTGGATAATAACTAATAAGTCATTACAGTGGAATGTAAGTTAATGTCTCCCACCAGCTGCCTTCAGAGGTTCTCTGTTAGAGAGACAGTGAGAAAGATCTGTCCTGAGTCACATAAAGCATCTCCCACAAACATAGTGAAATAAAAGAACAATAGACACAATACTTCTGTCTTTTAGTTTTGAGGCATGACTAATTCTAGTGCCTGGAAATTTTGAAGTTCTAGTATCATGAATAAAACAAAGTGTTTTATGTCAATGCTTTTGCATCAGAAAAAGAGTTAGGTCCAGACACAGTGGTCAGTCTAATAACAGATTATGTAGACAAAGTAAGCTGCTGGTACTTTATTTATTTCCTATCCCCTGCTCTGCTTCCTCTTTAACACTCAGGTGACTGTCAAAAAGGGACCCAGCTATTACAGATGACAAGGGGTAAATGCCTTCATGTTGTCCTCCAAAGGTTAAGGTTTACCAACCTCAGTTGGAAGCCACAATCTCCAATAACCATTAATCCACTAAACTCCAGTGCGAGTGAACATATTTATGGCTGCAGTCACTAAAGGGTGAAATAAAGATTAGTTTTTAGTTAGGAACGCAAAGCTTTTTAGATCAATACAGACCCACTGCTGAAATCAATCTAAAGTTTGGAATTTTTAAGTAAAGATTTACTGGGCTTCCTTGTACAGTTAATTTTCCAAAGGGGGAATAGTCTCAGCAATGTTACATAGTAATCAAATTGAGTAAACACTAGTCAGTTCGTAAACTGACCTCAGTTATGCGCATAGCAAATGAGTGTACAGCAATAAAAATACCCATAATGTGGATAGTAAATTTGCCAATAAACAGGTAAAGCCAAAATGCACATATAGGCTAACATGATAAAATATTAGCAGCTACATTTGCCTATTTGAAAGCATAAATAATCAATAGACATTAATAATGAAGTTGTTCGTGCGTTTCTTTATTACTGTGCATATTAAGTGTTTCAATTATTTCTACTTAGTTTGATAGATAAATGTATATGCACATTTTATGCCTTTGAAAGAATATAGGATTACTCTTCAAAACAAAAGCTACTGTTTAGATGAAAGAACAAGTGGACTGGAAATACACAGCTTGTTATACCCCTCTGCTGTTCATATTTGATGCATGTATACAATTTATTATGCAATTTCTTGAGATTTGACAAAGTAATTGTCTGGCAAACCATAGCTTTAATGATGGCTTTTCTGCTTCATACAAAAGGTCTGAAGGTAGTGTAGGAAAATGACTTAATAGATCAGTGTCTATAAATGCTGTTAATGTTATTACATATCTATATTTGTGATGGTAGCCCAAGTTATTTTCTGAGTTACCGCACAATATGTTGTGAGATTCCATGTGGTAAATTCGTTTTTCGTCATCAGAGCTGCTGCATGAAACCCTGTATGTTAAGCTGTAACTTCCAAAATAAGTTGGGTCACTGCCCTAGCTTTAGTCTTGGTGTCTGGCACTGGGAGTTCCTGACCGTGGAAGAAGCCTGGATGTTATAATAGTATCTTAAAAAAGCCAGAATTTCCATTGTTAATCCTGTTTTAAAGGGCTTGTCGCTTGGCAGTTAAAATCCAGTCAGGTCTGAAACCAAAGTCAAGGCACAATATATAAATTTCCTTTTAATCATATTAATTTTAAATCTTTGTGGCTATTCTTAGGGTAAGGAGCACAAAAAATCTTGAAGTTTTATTATTTTGAACACTTTTGCAGTCTTTCATAACTAAAATATGTTTAATTTTAAAAAATGAAATTTCTCAGCAGAGGGATGTTCTTCATTTCATCTGTTTTATCATTGGTAAAAGACTATTGGCCAGATTCATAGCTTGTGTGAGTGAGCACTAGGTCCACTAGGACTGTCCTTTTACATCAGCAATTAGGCTTTGTCTGCTGTCGAGCTGCATTTGAACGGAATGGAAACCTTTATTTTTTTCCAGTGTCATTTCTCACCCCTAGGATATTTGGGATGTTTGTTTACATCTTGGCATAAATGAATATCCAGGATTGGGCAGACAGGAAGATGTTACCTTGTGAGCAATAGGTATCTGAAAGTCATCCATGCGACTTGAGCCAAAGTTAAAAAAGAGATGAAATTCTGGTGACTGGGCTCTGACATAAAGTATCACTTTATTCTATCTCATCTCAAATTTTTAGAATTAATGATATCTACCTTCATACCTACCTTTTTGCTTCCCATATATGGCTCATCAATGAGTTTGTTCATAACAGGGAAGACTAAAGTCTCTTAATCCTCTGGTAGAACTAGGGCTACTATTGATATAGAGCTACAACTGATTTCCTAACATTCTCCTTTTGGCACTATAAGAATGCTCAAAAAAGGTGAGGGGGAGCAATTTCTAGCTGTGAATGGTTTACACCAATGCAGACTACAGATGACCTGCTTGTATTTCAAGGCAATGTCACTCAGAGCCAAAAAAAAAGATGTTACTATTATGTGAACTAGATGCTAACTTGAAGCAGCTGGCTGGTGATACATAGAACCCTGCCAGCCATTCAGTGATGCCTTCTTTTTGATTTCTACTGCCTGGGCCAAATTCAAACCAGCAAGCTGGACACAAGTGTTCACTTTGCTGAAAAGCATGGAAACACTTCAGCAAAGGAAAGGGATTTTCCTTCACACATTTTTCTCTCCATTCAGAGTATCTGCTAGCAAAGTTAAATCTTCCCTGATGAAAAAGTGTATTTTCCAATGCTTCACCAACCTCAGGTTGCCATTTTGCAGTTGGACCTAATGAAGGGAAGACAGAGGTCTTTGTTTATCTGGGTAGCCAGTTGAGTTAAGTCGGAGCCACTGATGGATTTGACCAAAATCACCCTCACCCATTAGTGAGGGTCAACACCAGTTAGGGGAATAATGTTTTACCTTCACTGGCTACATAAAGTTAAAGATTACCTGATTTTAAGCTCATGAAACCCTGTCTCCATGTTTTGTGTTCGTTTTTTTATACTGAGTTTTATTTTTAATCTCAGCAAACAGCCTAACTTGAGTTAGCAGGTTCTGACTTTA
This sequence comes from Loriculus beryllinus, assembly GCA_039877255.1. Classification (NCBI taxonomy): domain Eukaryota; kingdom Metazoa; phylum Chordata; class Aves; order Psittaciformes; family Psittacidae; genus Loriculus; species Loriculus beryllinus. The sequence continues at coordinate 4,768 of JBCJKH010012121.1, forward strand.
ACAGTATAGTTTGAAACATGCAGAAGAAGCAACAGTTCACAATGGTGAATAGGTCCCGATAGATGATCTCTGGAGAGATCACCTTTTTCCCCTCTGTGGCAGAAGGAGACCGTACTATTTAAGCACAGCCCTACTATTTAAACAGCCAGACCAGAAGGTGCTCTGTGCTATCTCAGGAAGATGGAATAAAGCACGGGGAGACCATAAACCTTAACTCACATTCCCTTTGCTTTTTTTATACTTACTTTTAACTTATGCCCCCAAAATGATGTTAATAAGCAAGTACCTTGATAGTTAAAGTTAACACCACATTTTATTGTAAACCCTTATTTACTCATGAGGGAATCCATGTCCAATGAGTCCTCTCTGCTACATACACAGGGAGAAGACAATATTAGGGCAGCTGAAAGAGAGCAGTACTGGAAAGCTTTCTGTCCCCAGAGCACTTAGATGTGACAGAGAACAAAAGTCTTTGTCAGCAGACTTTGTTTGAAAGGAAATTAAAATTTTTCTACAACTCCTCTCCTTTAAGAATGGCTAGTGCTCCCTTAGGATTTGTGGGAGCCACATTAAACCTATGGATTATGTATTACTTCAGTACAAAAATGTACTCTAAATCTAACCATTGCAATTCAGGTAGTTTCTGTTGCTCTGAAGCTTGCCCTTTTCCTTATGTGTCTCAAAGTGCCACCTCAAGAAACCAAGCAACTGGGATGGAGCACTTTCTCACTTGGGGATGGCTCCTTACAAAGCTGGACCGTGAGTTCAGAACAGTTGCACCATCATGGGCCACCAACTGCTAGTTTTGCAATGAGTCCTGCATGCACCAGACTGGGAAAATTCAGCCAAACTGAATGATGAACGCAGATACATGTCCCATGTGAGGAAAGCATTCCCCTTCAACAAAGCACTTAAGAATATTATTTAAGAAATGCTTAAATGCTTTCCTGAACAGAAATGGACTTCAGCACAAGAGAGCACCCTTTAATTGGGAGTACAGTGCAGACACAATCACTAAAGCTTGCATTATGTACCTGAAGATCAAGTCCCAGAGCGTAAGCTTTTCCAAGTGATGGTTAGAGGGTTCCTAGTTGCAGCACGGTTCTGTACAGAAGGATTTGCTTAATCCACCTTGCTTTTAGATTGCAATTTCCCCAAGCTTAGCAGCTTCTTTTAACAATTCTGAGTTATGCCCCTCCCCCCCAAGTTTTATTAATAACTCTTTCAGAAGCAACACCTTATATTTTGATTTTTCAGAATCTACCGGTTTTCTGCAAACTTTATTCATGTCATCTTTATAGCATAGCATTGCATTGAATGACTTTTTAAATTTTTTTATGTCATTTACACGATTGCCTTTTTGGGGACTGCAAGAGGAGGAAGAAGTTTGCCTTTTGGTGCTCTTAGAACCATTCATTTAGGTTCCTGTTTAAAAGCTCTCAGTCCACACCCACCAGAACTTTGGGTACACAGCGCAAAAGTCTGAACATTTAATGCTATCATGACTCTCTAATACAGAAAAAAAATCTGGTTTGTATACATCCAGACATAGAGACAATACCTCACAATATGTCTGTATGTATAAATATCCCTGGAGGCATCTGAAAGCACTAGGCAAGCATGAATTAACCAGGTCACAACACAGGTTATCAGGGCACCTGTAGCACTTCTGGGGCCAGTTGTGCCAGTCTCTACAGCCACACGGTTGCAGTAGCCACTGGCATAGCAAGTGTAATAGTAAACATTCCAAAATACCCAGCTGCGGGTGGAGCTGGGCAGATGTGCTCAGCAGGGACAATGGACCACAAGCTGGGAGAGCCCTGGCCTGCACTAATGAAAACTCTCTTTAGCATTTGTTAAACTGAAGCACAGAGATACTAAAGGATGTACCTGGGTCAAGACTGTTACATCTATATTATCAGACCAAGATAACTTCTTATTTTTTATTTTATTTTATTTCTCTCCCTCCCAGCTCCTTGCAACACCTCTCATCCTTGTGAGAAAAGGCCTTCTCAGGGAGCAAAGTACCTATGAGCTTGGGTGGCTCTCAGGCCCTAACCCCAAAGTGTACAATCACTGTGTGCCAGTGGTGGGAATCCAGACATCCAGACTTGTGGGACCTGGCTCTAACAACCACCACCTCAACCTCCTCACATCTTCCTCTCCTGCCCTAGACTGAGTAGTTCATCTGTACTCCATGAACAGAGCTGCTGTGATGCCACGTCTACCTTCAGAAGTGCGAGCAAACTGCCAACATCATCAGAATGAAAATGAAGGAAGAATTATACAATGTTTGGCATTATTGGTAACAGCCAGTACTACTGTTGCCCATCTATTTGTACAGTATTTGCACTACAGAAGGGACCTGTGTGCTCAGATCTGTCTAAACAACTAGTATTGTGTCTTACCCAACACAAATGACCCAGTTTACCTGCAGTAAGCTTTAGTTCTCTGGAAGCCCTCCACAAGAGAACTTTCTTTTCCTGCAGTGAGAGCTTCCATCCACATAGAGGTGGCTCTGGTGAGTGCTGTCATTTCTGTTCTACCATTTGAAATGCAAGAGTGGCAGAAATGCAGACTGTTGAGAGAGTTCAACAGGCCAGACCACAAGCACAAAGGCAATTTCTGTGCCCCAACCAGGGGAACCAGCTGAAGCTCTGTTTCTGACAGTAGTTTCAAGACAAAGGGGCAGTTCTTCAGATTTGACACTTATTTTTGTTTCTAAAAATCAGGATACCGTGCATGTAACTTTATTTATGAGCTGTGCCAGGATATCAGTGTATGTTGCAACAAGAAAATGTGCAAAAAAATCCCCACAAAACATCAGCTGTACAGAGGTGTGTTTCATGGTACAAGCACAGGTAATACAGAAGTTCTAAATTTCTCTTTTTTATATAATTACTCTTACTGAAAAGTATTCACTTTGCTTATTTACCAAGTTATTTCCCCCCTTATACTGTCTTGAAGGCCTCTTCTGCGTGAGGAAGAGTCCTTTAGTGGCAAGATGTGATGCAGTTCCTTGTTCAGTATTGACCTCCCTACTACAAGCCTCTGTAATTTGTAGTAGGATGACACTTCTGTTAAGTTGAGGAATTTTAATAAATGGAAAGAGATGAGCTAAAGGAAGACAAATAAAAGCACAACATCTCTAAAACACCGGCTTTGAAAATATGGAAGCATGGGACACTGCTTGCTGTTCTGTGAAAATTCTGCTTAGGGACAGAGCCCTATAGCTATGACAGGGAAGGGTCAGTGGTTAGCAGGTGTTCCGTGCATTGGGGGAGATAATCCTCACTCCCAGTGGTTTCCCTCAAGTCTTTGACAGACTAAGGCTTACAAAATAGAGACAGGAAGTCCCTGCTTAACCAGGTGGCAAGTACATCTAGTTTTGCGCCAAATTAAAAAAAGAGTAATTTTACACGGTGCAGGTCTGAGAGTAACTGCAGAAGAAATAAAACAGGTGGTATTTTCTGCTGATAGTTGTTGTCTGCAAGAGATGAACTTTAATTTTCTACTTTGCAGATAAAACAAGTGAGTTAGTTAGAAACTTTGAAGTCTCCCTTTGAAAGTGTGCAAGCCCATTTAGAAAATACCATACTCAGGATGTCTGGAAACATTTGTCCAATGTAATTTGTAAGTGACCACAAATCGCATACATAAGTAAGACTAAACTTTATTTCAACTTGAGTTAGTGTAGCAAAGTTAAATAAAAATTACCCAGACCTTTTCATTAATGAGGAAAACAAACCAGTATGCTAGTTCCAGAAACTTGCTACACACTGGCACAGACATATTTTGGCAGCTTACAAGGGTATAAGAGTATGTGACACATCAGTCAGTGAAAACTGATACAAAACCTCATGAGGATTATTTACAACCATTACAGCAGTAAAGTTCAGCAGCACAAGCATGATATAAAAACTGTTCTTTCCATCTACTATGGTTGGGAGACAACTCGCATCACTGAAGATACCAGCTACTCTTGAAATGAGGGAATATTATAATCCATGTTTTTCTTCACCTGAACAGGGTCAAAATCTGAGCAACCAACAGGGTACAGCTGGGAAGAAGGGGAGGCACAGAGAGGTCAAAACAAAGAACATGGTTTTAGAGGCAGCATATGATGGTGTCATTCTTTTGGGAAGAATACCACACCCTAAAACATCAGCTGCCTAATCTTCCTTGAAAATGTCTTGCAGAAATAACTGATGTCTAAGGGAGGAAGAAGGGAGCTATCTGGTGAGGAAAACCAGAAGGGTATGGCAGAACACCTTTTATAAGGTCACCTGAAAGTAAATAAAAGCAAAAACTGCCTTGATGCCTTTCAGTTCCAGTCCTATGCCTTCCTGAGCAATTCCAGCTCTGTAAACGCATTGCCATCCTTGGCCAAGTCAAAGACAAAGACCATGAGACCTGGCATTCAAAGTCCCATTCCTGGTGTGTAGTTTAATTAGCAAGTGCCTAGTATTATCTGGGAAAGGGATGGGTCTTGAGGCTTTTATACCAGGTAAAACTTTCTGTAAGTGCTCACCTGTCTTCTTTCATGTGCATTTCATTCAAGGGCATACACTCCACCTTTTTTTTTTCTGGGTTTTTTGGGTTGGTTTTTGTTGGTGGGTTTTTTTTTTTTTTTTTTTGTTTTTGTTTTTTTTTCTTGACAATTGGAGGTTTGACAGCAGACGAACAGAGCTATAAATGTGAGGGTGCAATACATCATGAGATAAAAGTGTGGAAAACGTGTCCTCTACCAAAATGCCCCTTGGTGGAAAGAACAAGCCCCAAATGCCTACAATGAGAATTTCCTCTGTTTCTTACAACTATAAGGGATCAAAAACCAAAACAAAGCCCCAACCTATGGGCTGTGCTGTGCACGTTTCTAGGGTATCAACTCTGGCAGAAAGTTGAAAGGTTACATTTGTGAAATAGCAGCTGCTTTCCTGCCATTTGATTCAGGCTTCTGCATTGCAAAGTCTTGAAACTGAAAGACAAACCTGACAATATGCTAATCTTCCAATAAAAAAAAAAAAAGAAGTGACTTCTGAACCCTTATCTGTTGAAGAGCTGACAGTGAAGTTCAGAGACGGTTGTCTAACCAGACAAAACGATAGAGAAAATATGCGTTCAAACAAGATCATAAATCTTCAACAGTGCAGGGGAACAAATGTAAAGGGAACGTTTTACCACTAACACCATTTAGTAGCCTCACTTTCTTTCTCTCCCTTCCACCCCTCCAGCTTCATCATACTTGCAAGGAAGGGGGATGTATCCTTTCAAAGCAATAATATAAATACAAGGGGTGGGGTGGAGGGGGTGGGTGTGAAGATATAGGGTGCTGAAATCAGACATTATTTCCACCACATCTGGGGTGTGGGGGGAGAGCAGAGACACAAATCAAATAGTGTGCAACCTGAATATAACAGACTTACCCTCCTCCCCCCCCCCCAGCACACACACACTCGCAGACAAAAAGTTTGCATATTGCACGAGGCACTTGAAGATCATAAATCTATGCATGAGAAAGATGTAGTGGAAATTTTTGGGGGGATTAGAGTTTATTTTTGTCATCTCTGTGAGACAGCTACTCATTCATCCAGATCACAGCTAAGAAAAAAGCTGGTCACAGAAATTAGCAGTTTCAGCTCAGCAGCAAAGTCGCCAGCCTGTGAAGGCAGAGAGAAATTGACTAATTAGCAATGCGCACTAAAACTTGACGGTTCTTTATAGAGAGAGAGAAGAGAGAGGGAGAGCAAGAGGGAGGGAGGCGGGGGGGGTGGGGGGGGCTCGCTTTTTCCCCTTCTTTCTTCCAAAGATGTTTGAAATCGCAGTCATTTACGCTCGACAATTTTTACAATAGCCTTGAGCCATAATTTTGCGAGTCTCTCCAGCATCCATCCCCCTGTATGGTCTCTCTCCACTGGCCATGCACGACCGTTTCTCTCCCCAACCGTGGATTTCCTATTACTCTCGTTACGACTCACTGAGCCCCAGGCCCAAGGATAATGATGTGTTGTTTCTTGGTAGCATAATTTGTCACACGTACATTTTTTCTTCTTCTTCTCTTGCAGAAAGCTCTGCGCTCTCTCTCTCCCTCTTTCTCTCTCTCCCCTTCTCTCTCTCTCGTACATTTTCTTGCTGTTGCTAATTCATGGTGATCAAATGATGTACGACAAAATAAATTGTAAAGAGTGACTGCTCCGAGTTGGGAACCAGAAGGTTTTTTTTTTTTTCTTTCTTTCTTTTCTCTCTCTTTTTTATTTTTATTTTTTTTTTTCGGAAGAAGCGAGCAAACCTTTAAAAAGGAAGGACAATTGATTTTTTTGGGGGGGAGCTTAAGTGAACCTTTACTTTGGCAGCTGGTTGTGGAGCAGGTAAGTTTCTGGCCTTGTGTCTAACCGTCTCTGTGCATTTTCTTGTGTCTCCTGATTTGTTTGTTGTTGGGGGAGACGAAAGGGGTGCCTGTGTGTGCGGGTGTGTGTGCTGGAAGTGTGTGCGGGGGAAGGGGGGGCAGTTGTGTAACGAACGCGTTTGCAGAATAAACTCCGATTGCAAGAAATGGGCAAAACGAGGAAGAAAGAAGGGGAGGGAGAAAGAGGAGGAGTGTGTGTGTATGTCTCTCTGTGTGTGCATGTATGTATGTGTGTGTGTGTGTGTGTGCGGTGGGGAGGGGGGGATTGACCGGGTCCACTTAAAGGGAGAGGCTCCGGGAGGTTTCTGTAGCCGGCGGCGGGGCGCGGAGCGGGGCTGAGCGGCGGGGCAGGGGAAGCGGCTGGAGGGAGCCCCTCGCTGTGCCGATAAATGGGGCGAGGCGAGGGTGAAGGGAGGCAGAGGAAGCCCAGCGCTGCTAAGGAGCGACTGAGAGCGCTGCAATGGCAGGAGCAGGTCTCGGCGGGATCCCGCTGAGGAGGAGGAGGAGGAAGAACAGCGGCGGCGGCGCTGCGCGGGATGCGGCCGGCGCGGGTCGGTGGCTGCGCAGACCCCGCAGGTGCGGCCACAGCTCGGGGCCCCCTCGCTGACCCCCCCCCTTCCCGGCACAGGCACGGGGCCGGGGGTCGCGGCAAGACCCGGCCGCTCCAAGGGGCCGCCGGTCAGGGCCCTGCTCCCCGCCCGCCTCCCCGTCCTTCCCCCAACTTGAACTTCACGTAGTTACCGGAGTTACAGCAGCGGCGCCGTCTGCTGCCAGGAGAAGCGAGCCGTGCAGGACAGTGGCCGGCAGCCCCTCGCCGGGCCCGGGGCTGCCGGTCCCCCTCCACCCCCCACATGCCCCAGTGTACGAAGTATTGCAAAGCCCCGCGGTGGGAGTGGGGCTCAACTCCGGGACCTGGCAGCGGGAACGCAGTCCTCTGGCCCCGGCGAGGAAGCGGGTCCCGGCGGCGCTGAGTTGGCAAAGCGGGCGGAGGGGGACGGGGGCTAGCTGCGGGGCTGCTTGCTGCCTTCCAGGCAGAGTTTCAGTCACTTGGTAGTTTCTCTTGGCATCGCGGAGTTTGGGGGGTGGGTGTCTTATTTTGCGTGTGTTGGATTGCTTGGGTGCTTGGTGGGGTCGAGGGGTTTTTTGGTGGCGGGGGAGAGGTGGCTCAGCTTTGAGAACGTCCCCGGCTTCCTTGCTCCTCCCCTGGAGAGCAGCCCGGTTTGCACCGAGGAGGGAGGAGAAAGGGGTGGTGTGTGTATGGGGGGGGGTGTCAAAAAATAAATCTCCTTCAGCCCTCCCAAGTTCCGGCCCCTCCGAGCGAGCCCGTCCGTGCCCGGGGCGGGGGGCGGCTCGGCGGGTGGAGGAGCCCGTCCCCGGCTGCATCCCCCCGCCACCCGTGCGCGCACGGCAGGATGCGCCCTCCGGGCCTCTAAAGCTCTTGTGTTTATTATTGTGTCGTCCCGTGTGTCCCCCCACCCCGCTCTCCTCCCCACCCCTCTGCCCAGGTTGGAGGAGGGTTTAAAAGGCAGGTGTGCCGGCGGCCGCTCGCCATGTCCAGATCCGGTGACAGGACCTCCACCTTCGACCCCAGCCACAGCGACAACCTGCTGCACGGCCTCAACCTGCTCTGGAGGAAGCAGCTCTTCTGCGACGTGACCCTGACGGCCCAGGGCCAGCAGTTCCACTGCCACAAGGCCGTGCTGGCCTCCTGCTCCCAGTACTTCCGATCCCTCTTCTCCAGCGGCGGTGGGAGCAGCGGGCACCCCCACGCTCTGGGGCTAGGGACCGGCTCCCAGGACGGGCTCGGGGGACCGCCGAAGGAGCCGCCGCCGCCGCAGCAGCCGCAGGAGGAGCCTGGCACCCCATCCTCCTCCCCGGAGGACAAGCTGCTGGCTAGCCCGCGGGCCATCAACAACCTGGTGCTGCAGGGCTGCTCGTCCATCGGGCTGCGGCTGGTGCTGGAGTACCTGTACACGGCCAACGTGACCCTCTCGCTGGACACGGTGGAGGAGGTGCTGTCTGTGAGCAAGATCCTGCACATCCCGCAGGTCACCAAGCTGTGCGTGCAGTTCCTCAACGACCAGATCTCGGTGCAGAACTACAAGCAGGTGTGCAAGATCGCCGCCCTGCACGGCCTGGAGGAGACCAAGAAGCTGGCCAACAAGTACTTGGTGGAGGACGTGCTGCTGCTCAACTTCGAGGAGATGCGCGCCCTGCTTGACTCGCTGCCCCCCCCCGTCGAGTCGGAGCTGGCGCTCTTTCAGATGTCCGTGCTCTGGCTGGAGCACGACCGGGAGACCCGCATGCAGTACGCCCCGGACCTCATGAAGCGCCTCCGCTTCGCCCTCATCCCGGCTCCTGAGCTGGTGGAGCGGGTCCAGTCGGTGGAGTTAATATGCAGCCTGGTCATCAATGTACATTGATTTTTCTTTTCAATGTTTTCAGAGTGCCCCAAAAGGCA
>JBCJKH010012122.1:0-20889 GCA_039877255.1 Loriculus beryllinus
CCCTGTCATCCAAATACGAAAGAAGGGTTGCATTAAGTTGTGTATGAAGTGCCATGCATGCCAAGGATGAAATATTATCAATATTACTATTATTATTAGTAATAATAATTAATATAATAATACCATCACAATAATTATAATGAAAGGATTTAATAGAATTTGTGTGTTAAAGGTGTGTGAGTTATTGCTTGACCTGGGTTTTGTTGTGCATGAGCACCCTGAATCTCCTGTCCTGCTAGCATTTACCTGCACAACACAGCTGAAACCAGGGATAACAAGCGAACTGCCACTCAATCCTCATGAAATCCTAAATTCAGCCATCTGTACATTCTGAACCCAGAATGCACAGCTGTATTCTGATTTTCCTGGAACTTAATCTGATGATTCTGAGTACAAGCAAGACATAGATGCATGAAAATCTAGGGGAAAAATGCATTTGTAGAGGTTGCTAAATGATTTATGTCACGCTAGTTGTTTCAATGCTTAACTTAGCACATCTAGGGAACTATTTAATTAAGTTTCCTTTGAAAGATCCCAACTATTAGCATGTTATAACACAATTGGGAAATGTAACTATATTCTCGGTTGAGGCTGTAATATAAATATGTAATATTGACCTGGCTGCCTCCAAGTAAGACATTGAGGAATAAATTTATAATCGTATTTACAAAAAAAAAAAAAAAAATATAAATCATCAGCATAAAAGTTCTGGAGAAATAGAAATTAAGACTTTTTTTTTTTAAGAAATTTTCCTCATAACCCACTTGAACCAGTGGAGCTATCATATAGATTTGATTAGGAAACATCAATCACAATATACCTTTGGTGCTGTTTAGTAAGAACAGTCAGAATCACATTTTCTGGAACAATAATGTAATTAAAGGACACAAGGCAAAATTTGTGATTCTCCCTTCCAAGATGCTTTCTGGCAGCACCAAGGGTTCTCTCTTCTCACTTTAAAGTCACACTATATGAACATTTGCTCCTTTATCTTGGACTCTTACGTGTTCTTTCTTTGCTTCTCTATTTATCTGTGCCCGTTCACAAAGCCATCGCTCAAACAAAGCAGTAGGCAGACCTCATGTTCACAGGCAAAACTTGCCATGATATACCATGGTATTACTTATACTGTTTTATGTGAAAACCACAAGCAGGTGTCCAGGATCTGTTGTGCAAGGAACAGTACACATGCACCAGAAGAAAATGATGTCTAGTTGCATAAACTTCAGTCAGGTTACATCAGCATTAAATTACTTCCCAATCTCATTAACACTTTTTATTAAATTCAAATTATAAATAAAACTTGCTAGATATTTTTGCTTTAGTATTGCAATGATAAATTAGTGCTGTGGGTATAAATTTTAAAGAGAAGAAGAGGGTCTCTTAGAATTTTAGGATAATTCAGGTTGGAAGTGACTTCACAACCTGCTGCTCAAATTAGAGTCAGCATTGAATTCAGACCAAGAAGTCTTCCAAGGATGGAGATTCCACAGACTCCCTCAACCTTAGTCTAATGATTAATTATCCTCATAGAGAACATTTTTACATAATATCTATTCAGAGGCTCCCATTTCAATTTAGAGCTGTTGCCTCTCATTTTTTCCTGTAAAGAGCCTGTCTCTGTCTTGGCAAATTCCTGATAGGTCTTGGAAGGCTCCTGAGTTGGTCAGCACTTACCTGAGTCTTTGTTCAGCATGACAACGAGCTGTCTTCGTTGCATAAACAACTGGGCTGCCTTGGAGAAATCTTTACTACTCACAGTAAATACCACAATCTTCCCAGTCTACCCTAAGTATCTAAAAGAAGAGGCTTTTCCATCCTGAAAGCTGGAAAAAAAAAAAAAAAAAAAAGAACAAACCAGAAAAGAAAAAAGTCCAGGAGGTTGAAAAGAACAGAATGATTCCATTGGAATATATCCCTTATCATTCTTGACCTTGACTTCAGCCAATTTGTATTCTGAATGTCGCAGTTGTCTATGTTTATATGACTACCCAATTGTTGGGAATAAAAAGATATAAATAACCTATTCATAAACACTCACCAAATTATAAATCCATCTATTGGTAATAAGAATTTAAATGGATGAGGTTATGCTGTCCCCAGCTCAGTTCTATAAAAATTCAGATAATAAACTTGATTTGTCCATTTCTAATCTCATAGAGAATGTGTTTGTCACATATGTGGTTATTTCAGTCCTTGGGAATGATTCCAGTGAGATAATCACTTGAGGAAGGTGCGATTTACCAGAGGCTTGTTTCTTCATTAGTTCAAAGGTCTATTAGCAAATACATGGAAAAATTGTAGCTTCTAAGGCATAATCCTTCTAATTTCAGAGGGCAAGTAAAGCAGGTAACTACAAAGTTCTGTAATTCCAGGCACACAGCTCCTTGAAGACATGAAATATTCCCTTTCCAGGTACCATTAGAAGAATTAGAGTCATAAAATGGCCTTAATTTAGAATCTGATCCATTTGATCCACCTTATTTTCATCAGTAAGAATTCCACTTAATAAATAGAACTCACAATTTCGTTAAAGGAAGACCTTGCTAAGATCTGAAAATCAGGATTTCACAGGTTCTACTTATGGTTAGGACATGTCAGAGGAGAGGGAGTTATACAGTGTGTCTGAGACATTCATTAGATCTCCGTAAGCCAGAAATGGGATACAAGTTTCCAGAGGTGGGATGTGGGAGGAACACTCACTAATGGTGCTGTGTGAAAAATCTAAAGTGGTCTTTCAGAGGCAGGAGGGAAAGTAGATAAAAAACCCCACTTCCCATGAAGAACAATCCCCTGGAAATAATTTATTCAGTTCTTCAAGTAACTCAGAGAAGTTTCAGGTAGCATTTCTTGAGTTACTAGAATTCTGGAAAGTTTATTGTTCCTGAAGGGCTTATGCCTCACAGAAATAAGGAAGACTGCCCTGCTGCTTTTACAGAAGGCATAGCTGTGTGTTTCACAGTGGAATGCATTAAGGCACAAGAGAAGTATCTTTCCTTTTGTCTTGCAATGCATCAGGCATACCCCAGGCATGTAACAAATAATAAATAAAATAACAGCATAAGTGTGACTGGGATTAGAATACTATTACCGTACTCTGGAGTCTCTGTCATGCTTTTTCATCTCACTCTTGGCAGCCCATTTGCCAGTTCACATCATAGTCTGAGAAAGATCTGTATCAGCTACATATGAGAACAAGAAGCCCAGGATATATTTTTTATTAACTTGCTCTCTGCATGGGCATATCTCAACAAGATCCTTGAATATAGCTGGTGAGTACTGGCCAGTAGAGAAAGACAGTGCAATTTTAAACACTTCTTTCCAATGAATTCATTCCCTGTCTCTTGGAAAAAAAATGTCTGATGTCAAGGCAAAATACATATCCTTGAGTTTATCTTGTCCTTTTTCTGCTCTAATCCTTTGCTTGAGTATGATTATATTGCATATGCTAGAAAAAGTCTGGGGAGGTCTGTCTCTAATAACAGTTAGCTAAGTTGCAGCAATTTGGTACATACAGGAAGATGATTTAAACTGTATAATAAATCCTGGAACTCACCCTGGCGTGGAACCAATGGAGTTAAAACACAGCCCCAAGCACTGTGATTGCTCCACCTTTATATTTTATCTGACAGTTCTCTTTCTCTCCGTGGATTGTCATGTAGCCCTTTTGCTCTGTCTGTTCGCATTACACACTAGCTCCTCTAGTGTCTCTTTCAATTTTTTCCACACAAATGCATTCCCTGTGATATGTTAAAATTTGTGCACAGAATAATTCCTCAGACTTACTGTTGCTTTGGCACACTTACCTTTATGCATAAATAATTAATAATAACACAGATTAATAAATGCCTGGCCAAAATATCGGGAGCACACACAAAAGTTAATTTTCATAATATATGTCTCAGTAGACTGCCAGGATAAAATTTTCCTTGTGGAGGATGTCCAAGTTCTTCCATAGCTTCATTAGTTTCAATATTTGTATCAGCAAGTAGAAGAACTTCCAGTAGTATAAACTGATGGTGACGAAGGCTTTGGTAAGGAAATCAATTCAGATTTGTGAGAACAGACCATATCTGGAGGCAAAAAAAACCCATTACTGCACATGGCCCTTAGCACTACAGGTTATATTACTACATAAATAAGAATTTGGTGGATGTTTTAGTTTCAACAGAGAATTGGCAGGTAACATTCAATACGAGGACGTTCAAGTTTTGCAGCTGAGAAGCTAACATCTCCTTGAATAATACTTTAGTGTTCCTCCTCTTTCACCAGATGTCTTTGAATATGATTTGAGCTGACACCCACAGTTGTGTGTTTGAATAGCTCTATTCAGCGCTAGGTTACAGTTTACACGTCAACTTCCCAGACCTAAAAATCATGAAACAATTATGTTTGTCGGCCCATCCTGAGTTTTTACTTTATTATGAAATTTATTGAAAAAGAAACATTGAGCACTTGATTTCCCTCTTTCAGATCTCTTTTAAATGTTACAGAAAAACTTCCTGAATAATATAAATTCCCTCAAAGTATTTATAACTCTCCCTATCAGTAATAACTTATACACCAGAAAAGTCTACTTTAAGAACTCTAAGTTAAAGCACAAATAAGTTATCTCTTGTTAATATAGTGTTGGCCTCTTTGATTTTAAAATGTATAAACCCAATGAAATGAAAACACATATAAAAGGAATTATATGATCTATATACTTTCCAGAGAAAATTTAAACATTTAAAATGAATGAATTCTGAAAGGAACAGCTTTGAGTGTTATTGACTGAAAAAGCAGATGGTGCAAGGATACATTAGTGTCACAGACGATTACTGTCATCATTAGGAGCAGAGATGGCATCTCAGTGAGGCACTGGACTTTTTTCATTGCTTTCTAGGTGGTTCAAGTCATAAAACATAACCTCCTCCCTGTTTCTTACTGAAGTTGTATGTTGAAGAAAGCAATGTATCTCTTATTTACTCTTTGCATATAGATTGCTTCTCTAAGGCGAAAATTCAGCTTGAAGCTGGTAAGTCATTTAAGTCTCACCTAAAATCTTAAAATAGAGTGCAAGGATGACTTAAATTATATATGAACTTTGAATAAGCCTTTGCAGAAAGATAAACTCAGTTTCTTTAACCCTTGTGCGTTAGACTTCACCCATTTTTAAGTATAAGGAGGATGAAGGTTTGGCACATTGAAGACACCTACTTGCCTTCTTCAACTTACTCTTTTTCCAGAGGCCCAAATCTATTTCTACCACACAGCACGTGAAACATAGTTGTAAAAATAATTCCTGAGTTTTCTATAACTGAATCCTACCATAACATAACATGGAAATATATGCCAGCCCCAAAGTGCCTTCTGTAAGGGTCACAGTGCTTTGCCCGAGGCTCTGCCATGCAGGGCAGAGGGATTTCTCAACCCAAAGAGCAGCAGCCAAGATGAGGCGGAGTGGCAGCCACCTTCTCTCCCACCCAGCCAAGATTTTTACTAGAAAACAAAATCTCAGTGATTCCCATGAGGGTTTGTGCATTAAGTATTAGCTTTTGGTCTTTTTCAACATAAACAATTCTATGATACGTTGAACAATAGAAAAGGGAACAACACTGCTGATAAGGCAAAGCCTGGTAAGGGAGTTTGTATCATTTTAGCTGCCCTCAAAAATGACTGATGGAAAGTATCTTCAGAAACATGTTGCCAAAGCTCTTGGAGGCTTAGCTGCACTGACATAAACCAGCCATTTATCTTGAAAACTTCCTATTGTGCTAGCAATTTTCATTATAGAAAATTGACACAGATGGTAGTTCTTCCCTTCTGACCTGTTTCAGGGAGGAAAGGAGAGTACAGTCAACATATTGAGCATTGACATGAGAGTAAAGGGTCTCACCATCGTTCATCAAATTCTGCTATAGACACTACGCTATAGTCAAAGAGAGTGAATGAGCTTAGCAGTCTTTGGCTTGAGGAAGCCATATTGTTTTGATTAAAATGTTTCTCTTCTGTTCTGCAGGTCTATGCGGGACTAAATTTTATTCCTATGTGAACTTGCATTTCTTTTATTTATTTATTTTGACATCTTACATTTCAGTAGTTTGTGTTTATGTGGGATTACACTTTATTTGTTATTTAAAGTTTCATTATTTCAGGAATGAGACTTTTTTTTCTTCAAAAAACTTTTCTTTCATCTAAACTCTTTAGAAGCAGCTGATCTCCACCAGACTCTAATTAAGTCTTTGGAGTTTAATAAGAACAAGAACCTTTCTGAAGAATTCCATAAACTGAAAATCTTTTCAAAGAAATGCACCTACTTTCTTGTATAATCAATAAAAAGAGATTGGCTCAGAAAAAGGAGCTCGATGAAGATCCTATGGCCCTGCAGCAGGCTTAATGAATTCTTCAAATTTCCTTGTTCCATTGTCAAGAGTAATTCCAAATCTTTTTCAGACTAAAAATGAAGGCAGCACAAGAGCGGGACATATTCAGGCTGAGCTGTCAGAGTAATAATTTGGCTGCATAAAGCTTTGAAAACTCACTGCTTTCAAAAGGATAATAATTTTGCTGGAAAATTACTGAACTATTACTGTATTAACATTGAATTCTGCTATTTATATTGTAGACCAAATAATGAAACTTCTTATCAAATAATAGGAGTGGTCTTCTTTCTGCTTCTTCATATAGCTGACATTTTTTTATTGCATTCAATTTTTGTATGTCTTGTATGAAATGATAGTAGGGGTTTCCTCATGGTCAGTTAACTCCTCTCTACACTGAGATAAAAAACTGCCTGATCCTAGCCAGGCTACAAAGAACTGGTTGTGTTAGCTACAGCGGAATGGATATGTTCACCATGAGTAAATCCTCCTTCCATTTGTATCTTCAATTTTCATTTGCGTGTGGTAATTTGAACTTGTTAGAAATTCCTTTAAATTCCATCCAGTCTACATGGCTTCAGAATACAAGAAAGTGCTGAGTAAAGAGAGAAAATAAATAAATAAATAAAGGCAGCAAAAGCAGTTATCTGGACAGTTGCAAAGTATGCCCTACATACTTCCATTATTGCAGAAAAAGTATAGTTTTGTGAAGAAATCTGTATTTGAAGAATGTTTTAAGAAGTCTTCACTCTTCCATTTGAGTAGATGAATATCTAATACATGCTTAGTATAAAGCTACCTCATCATTTTTTTTCATTTCTTTGTGATCTTAAGTGACCAGTGCAAAATAAATATATTATTATTTTAATTGTCCAATGATCAGGCATTTGAAATTGTTTATTGTTTTTCAGAACTTACCTCTACTATCAGTTGTTTGGTTTCATATGGGTTTGAGATTTGGGGATTTGGTATTTCTCTTTTTTTTTTTTTTTTTTTTTTTTAAGAAGTAGCTGGAATCAAAACTTGCTACATTATTGTGCAGTTCAGAACCATCTTTCTTCTTGAATGATAAACTGCTCTAGAATACCTATGCAACACTGTCTTCCAGGCTGCAGTACTAAATCGGTTTTCAGTGAGCACAAATATGACTTTTTCTATCAAGTTTTATTTGGTTTTACATTTTTAAAAAAATTTAGAAAGTTAGAACTTAATATAAATCAGCATGCTTCAACATGCTTAAAGCAAGGTAAATGAAGAGTTGCATGTTTGCTCATTGAAGAAATGTTGTACAGTGGTAACTTTGCAGGGCAAAGTCTCTGAATGTTGTGGGCTTAGCTGATTATAGGGTGTACAAGAACATATTTCTTATTCTGAAGGTTTCAAAGGATTTTCAGGTTGCAACTTTCAGCACTGTTATCAGTGGAAGTTCAGGAATAAAAAAGCAACACTGAACTGCCGATATCACATTAGTTCCCAAATTCAATTCATACATGGGTTGTCTTACACAAACAAAATTCGTGCACCAATTTTACGGATGTCAAGAATATCCCAGAAATTGCTAGCTCAGATTTATTTACACAGTACTTTTTCAGTACTGTTCTGAGGTGCCTAACTTTACTGCTGTAGCTTCTCCTGTCATTCTCCAGTTCCACCCCGTCCCCGGCCTTATGGTTGAGTGTTTTTGTGCATGAGCTGTCTGAAGCTGATGCACACTGACTAAATACATCCTTGCATTTAAGATTCTGGCCTATAGTGAGTGCTGTGACTAGAAAGTCTTTTTACATTAAAATGCTGGTTAGAATTACTAGTGGAAATAAATGTTTGACTTGACTGCAGCCATCCCCTCCTGCAAGAAAGGTACAGGCTGGCCTAGGTTTGTAAAGCACTGCAGCTGGTCCAGGAAGTGAGCTGGAATAGCTTCCAACAGCAACTGCCCTGCTTGTGGACAAAAGGATCTTTTTGCTTCTTCCCAGTGTATGTTTGAACCTTTGGCCACAGCAATGGACCATATGTCAAAACAAATGCAAGTTGCTGAAATCCTGAGACAGGAGCTTCACAATCAACATTTTAGGGATTGTAACTTAGCCTGAAGTTTTTAGCAAGTCATATATCTTACTAGCTTCTTCCTTACTTCTTGCTCGTTTTTAACTTGCAGATCAATAGTCAACCAATGTACTTGCACAAGAAACATCCTAATAAAACATCACAGAAAATACTAATAAATTATTACAGAGCAGCTCTGTGCCTGGTACAATCTCAGAAAAAACATTACTGTTTTAGAAGCTTTGTCAAAGAACTGGCGGTTTAGCATCTATTTCACCTTATTTTGAAATACAGGGATATAAGAATGTAACTCATTGATTCCTGAGATAAGAGAATACAGTAGAAATGTGCCTAGTTAGGGTTCAGCAGGCTGGATATTAATTGTCGAAACTTTTTTGAGCATTTTGTAATAGCAACATAGAAAGTGGATCATCTTTTTTTGCAATTGTATCGGGACAGCTAGGTCCCTGTGACACCTGACATTTTCAAGTGAAGAAATGTGTTTGCAAACAGGGCTCTCCTAAAGGAAGGAAAAAAAAAAACCAAACCAGAATTAAAAAAGGGCAAAATATTTTTTCTATAGGGAAAATGCTGTGTCACGTTAACAGCTTTCCCATGTTACAAGTTTCTAAGAATTTTAGCAAAATGTAAAATCAAGATTACTTACTGGAATTTTGCAATTGAACACGTTGCTCATTTATAATACTCAGAGAAAATTAATCAAAATAAAAGTCAAGCTGGGAAAGAGAATAATGTGCAGAAAAGGATGGTGCCCCAGAAAAGTTACTATCAGTAGTATGTGTATCACCATGAGGGAAAAGCAAAGAAGCTTGCTCTGAGCACCAATGTTTTCCAAGCTATTGGTGTCAGCAGAAGGCAGGGTCAGTGACCTTAGAGCCCTTCTGGTCACTGTTTTCCTGCTGCACTTTACATTCTTCACCCGATGAAATGTATTCATTTCCCCAAGCCACTGACTGCCACAGCCATATCAGCTACAGTACTTCAGGACTCCAACTCACTTTCTGCCAAACTTGTGACTTAACAGTAAGTGTATTCCCTGGCGCTTGATTTTGTTTATTCAAACTGGTTTTTTCATATATTTTTTTTTTAATTTGACTTGTTTACATAAAAGCAGCTACAAAAGAAGAAGTGAATAGTGTTTGCTCTTAAGGTTTCACCAGTAATCCAAATAGAAGAGAACACTGCCTGCGTGTGCTAGAAGAGGGTATTTTAAAGGAAAAAATTTCTTTCTAAAACCTGAAAACCTTTATTTTTTCAGCAATGAAACCCTTTCTCTTTTGTGCTGTTATGAGCATAAAAGGGTAGTGCAGAGAGTGAGTTTAGTTCATAATTTTCAATTACAGTGTAAAAAATTATCTGAAAATTCTTTGGCAGGCATTCTGATTTTCTGAAGAGAAGAACTTGTACATTCTGATTGGAATACTTGTCTTTCGTGGAATTAAAATGCACTTAAAAGGAAAAACCAAAGAGAGACATTTTCCTGAATCACAGATTTTGTTTTGTATGTACTGTAAGACTCTATGACAGTCTGTTTTCCCTGCTGAGGTTTTACAGTGAGATCAAAGAACAGAAATCTGCAGTATAGCTTCTGTCACTGATATTAACTATAGAGCAACATGCTGCAACTTTTCATCTTCTAGTAGCTTCATGTACATCTTAACAGAATTTCTTGAAGAGCAAAAAAAAAAAAAACAACGTATTTTTTAAGGCCAAGATCAAAGGTTTGTTTTCATTGACTCTTGAGGCTTTGTTTATGCATTTTTTCTTTGTCTACTGTAATGTTTGCAGTTCAGTCTATTTTAGTTGACATGGAGGGCTAGGAGCAGGCTGATGGATTCAGCAGCTGCAAATTACAGGATCAGCTGTCTGGAAGACTGAGTGAAGTGGACAGTTGGCAGCCAAATGAGTGCAACTCCTGTAAGCCTAAGAAATTCCACAATCAGTGCTACAGGGTAGCCCACGAGAGGATGACAAAATCTTTACCTTGACATCACTACAAAACTGTGTAAAAATAAAAATGCCTAGTGGATATGTGAGATTAATGTTGATTTAGAACTGGTGACTATACTGAGGAAGGATTTCCATGCTTACATCTGTAAGCTGTATATTATTGCCAGTGACCTAGAACTACGCATATTTAGAAATAGATGCCAAGAAATTGTTTATTTTATCTTTATCTACCTGCTACTTCTGGAAAGAGCAATTAGTGCTCCTGACAGCACTTGGGTGCTATCTTGTGATACTGTTGTTCTTTATTTATAAATACAAAATATAAAAAGGGCATATGACAATGTTCTGCTGGGTTTTCTCTATCTAATGCTAAGTCACCTACAAGAACTTAGGAAAAATGAGGACAATGAGGCCATGTTGTACCAGGTCTTGATTTTTAACCTCAATAAAATCAGGAACTTACCTAATGTGACATTTTTGTGCTGTATTTGAACTGCATTAATTATTACAGGAAATTATCAAATCCACAGCTGTACTAGATAAAATTATTTAATTTTGTGGAATTATATGTAAATCTAAATATCA
Organism: Loriculus beryllinus; assembly: GCA_039877255.1. Lineage (NCBI taxonomy): Eukaryota > Metazoa > Chordata > Aves > Psittaciformes > Psittacidae > Loriculus > Loriculus beryllinus. Next base: position 10,962 of record JBCJKH010012122.1, read on the forward strand.
GGTGCAGGAGTAAGAAAATGTTGTACTAGATAATTTGTTGTGCTGTGTGATGCAGTTGACACACTGAGGGAAGGGGTGCCAGAGGGATCTTGACAGCCTTGAGAGACGGGCCAGTAAGAACCTCATGAAGTCCAGCAAGGCCAAGTGCAAGGTCCTGCACCTGGGCTGGGGAAATCACAAGCACAGTTACAGTCTGGATGGTGACTGGATTGAGAGCAGCCCTGCAGTGAAGGACTTGGGGGTCTTGGTTGATGAGGAACTGACCAGGAGCTGACAGTGTGTGCTCACAACCCAGAAAGCCAACCACATCTTGGGCTGCATCAGAAGAAACATGACCAGCAGTTTGAGGGAGGTCATTCTGCACCTCTACTTTGCTCTCAGAGTATTGTGTGCAGTTCTGGTGTCCTCAACATAAAAAGGACATGGCTCTGTTGGAGTAAGTCCAGAGGAGGGCCACGAGGATGATAAGGAGGCTCGAGCACCTCCTGTATGAAGACAGGCTGAGAGACATGGTCTTGTTCAGCCTGGAGAAGATAAAGCTCCAGTGAGACCTTCTAGCAGCCTTCCAATATCTAAACGAGGCCTATAGAAAGGTGGAAAGGGACATTTTACAAGCACATGCCGTGATAGGACAAAGGGGAATGGCTTTAAGCTGAAAGAGGATAGATTTGAATTAGCTATCAGAAAAAAATACTGTGAAGGTGTTGAGGCACTGGCACAGGTTGCTCAGAGAAGTTATGGATGTCTCATTCCTGGAAGTGCTCAAGGCCAGGTTGGATGGGGCTCTGAGTAACCTGGTCTAGTGGAAGGTGTCTCTGCCCTTGGCAGGCTGGGGTGTTGCAACTAGATGATCTGTCAAGTCCTTTCCAGCTCTAACTGTTTTGTGATTCTATGATAATGCCAACTGGATGTGACATTGCATTGTTTCCCCTCAAACAATTGTTGTATGCCCCGCAAGTGTAAAGAAGAGATACAAGTAAACAGGCTTCAGCTTTATTAATGCTCTTTGGCTGAAGACTGTTTGGCATTAACTTCTATGGCAAAAGTGATAATTTATTTGCAGTAATTTTCTCTTGTAGTCTTTACACAGCTATCCTTCTATCCTTTGTGCAGCCTTCACCTTCCTGTTGTCATATGACAGTTAAAAACCAAGGAAAAGGGATATCAATAGGGGTCTAAATTCTTTTCCACACTTTATGTAAGATGGGTTTCCTGAAAACCCAGATCTAATCCATTTTATCCAGGAGCTTGGCCTACAGTGAAATGAAATCCTGTTTATTTGACAATGGTTACAATCTCATCTAAAATGGAAGTCACCCATCAAAACAATGTCATGTAATGCAGGAATGTCACCTTATGGCTCCTAAGATTTATTTCAAGAAATACCCAGTAGACTGATAAATGACTGTGTGCCACGCATGTAGAATCTGATGTATTTGGAACTGCTGATTAGCTACTAGCTGTCACACAAGCAGTTAGTGTGCGTTCAGTAAGATTGTTGTATTGACACTACCACTCTTTAAGCACACAGTTAATCCAGCCTGCTCTTGTCTGTCTTCTTACGGCACATGTGCAGGTGGACTGCTCAGCGTATATGTAATACTGAACTGGACGTATTGAACTTTTGCATGCACTGTAGACGTGTCTAGGACTTCTGGACATTGAATAGCTGGAGTTATTAATAGGGAAGTTAAATCATCTTAAATGTATGCCTGGCACTGATGCAAATTAAATCATACATCCTGAATGATTCAGCCAGATTTTCATCTAATAGGAAGGGAAGAAAACAAAAAATTAACAAACCACTGTCCAAAAAGATCATGTCATGTCAAAATACTTATCAGAAAAGGAAAAAAAAATTTTCTATTCTCCCATGAAAGTAAAGACAAGATAACAGTGACAGTTCAATGCTATACTAATTCCAGGTTAGAAGGGAGTTGAAGCTGATGGTGAAGTCAGGAAACAAGAGCTTAAGAGTTTATATATTATAGGAAGGTATGTAAGGACTTGATTTCTTTCCTGGCTCATTCAGCCACTCATTGAATATCTTCCCATTTTGGCCACCTACTCTTTCTAAAATTGAAATCCTTTAAGAGCTGGCACTTTGTAAGATGGTAGTCTTATATGTTAAGATCAGAGTATGTGACCTTTACTTGGTTATGGACAAGGTTGGCCTTAGGTTCTCTCTGTGTTACAGAAACTGTCAAGAGTGGTTGATTATCCTGTTAGTACATAAAGCATTTTGCGGCTGCTACAATTGCAGCAGTCTGGAAGTACTTCAGACTTTATTTTTGAGGAAAATGAACAGCTTATGACTAGTCATGTAAACAGTAACAGCATCTGTCCTTGATTATGTTCTTCTTTCAATTCTTTGCATTTTGGTAGAAAATTCTCCATGTTGTGGAAAGTTTGTCTATTTCAGAAATTTTAGATGCTTTGCTAGGTAGTTAACAGTAGGTCAAGAGCAAACTTGTTTGAAGTGTGGGTCTAAACTCTTGATTTAGAGTATTTTCTAGATTCATTAGCCAATATTTTCAGAGCATTATCTAATAATCATCAGGAGACTCTTGCGTATTGTTAGTAATTTCTTCTGATGCCTTTGTGTTTTTAACCTCCCTGAGAATTCTTTTGACAGTTGAACTCAGCATGTAACTGTGTGTTTGAAGCTGGAAAATATTGAAAATTTGTTTTATAGGTTGGCACAAATTTAAGCTCATTAACATGAGTAGTCTAACTGAAGATATATGAAATACTTTTCTATAAATTGAGTCTAATTTACAAAGTTATAGTTACTGGGCAATAATCTATCTTTTAATCTCTAAAATTAAAATTAAACTGCTTTATGGCCAAGAGGAATAAGACAGTGGAATAAGACTTCTCCACAACAGTGGAGAAATGAACGCAAATTCGGTCAAACTAATTCAGTCAAACTAAGTAACTAAAAACATTCTTTAAAATATCTGAAACAACACAGAAATATAGCTGTGCTTTTCTGTCAAGTTTCAGTTGTAGTTAGATAAATGAATAGTAATAATCTTTTTCAAAGCTTGGAAAAGATTTGGCTCAGTTTTAGCTTTGTGTGTCTGTAGAATTAGATTAGCACACTAATCTGGTAACTAGAATGTCCGTTTTCTCACCTGGAAGTGTGTGGATATTTGAAGCCCTGAGCACTTGAGGGCTGATGTATTGCCAGGCGAGTCTGTGTGTTTTATAGTTGTAAATATAGAAGCTGATTGTCACAGGGGGACTGAGGATAGAGGGGAAGAAATACTGCCTCTCCCTTAAGGCAGCCCCAAAACTCTGCCCACTGGAACTCCAGTGTTCTGTGCATTTCTGAGAGTTATTGCTGCAGGGGACTTGATTTAGCAGTCAGTGTTTTATTAAAATGAGTAACTACTGATAGTACTCAACCAAAATAGTTTTGCAAGGGCTACCTCATGTACTAAAATTATTTAATATTATCTACAGATTTGATTTTTGTTTAATTTGTCACATACAGACAGTTATAGATTCAATAATTTGACTTTACTTTCTGACTGAATATGTCAAATCTGAACTGATAAAAATTACTGTACTGTATTATTAATTTAGAAAAAATCAGCTTTATTAATTTTTTTGTTATTCTACTGCTGTACAAAACCACAAGAGTATTATTAGTGACATATGCTTTTATTGTAGTTGCCTGATAGAAATATGTCAATGGCAAATCTGACGTGAATCTAATTTTTTTTCTGATTTTTGTTATGCATGTACTACCCTTTATGAAAAAAAGATCTTTCTGAAGGTTTGAATTAAAATATGTTTTTTTTGAAAAGAAATAAGCCTTTGATTTAAAATATGCTATTAAGTCACCTTTAAATATATATCAGAGATAGAGAGGGAAAACTTTATAGGATCCAGTAATAACTTTTTTTCAGTATTTTAATCACATTTTCTTACTTGTTTATAATATGCTTTGTACACATAGATTTCAGGCAGAGTTGTTATAAAACAGTGTTTTTCACTCAATAGTTTACGTCTTTTGTCTTATGATTTATTCCTTCACAAAGAAAATTAAGGCTTGATTGTAAAGATTTTACAATCTGTTTGCAGCACAGTTTAGAAATTTGTAACATTAATTGCTAAATTTGGAGGATACCATACCATCAAAACCTTAGGTTTTTCACCTGGTAATGTGTATTTTCTCCTTTCTCAACGTAAATGTTCACAGCTTCTCTGCTTTCCCGCTTTCTCCTCCACCCATCTTCTGTTCAATTCTGAATCCTGAACAAGGCTCTGCAAAAGTAGTGCCCTCTTACCACTGCAGTCAGCAATGGAGCTCATAAATAACTCATCCACATTGAGTCTATCCCAGACTTTTGCCCTATTTGGCTATAGAGGCTAGATTAAAAAGTAAATTCTATCTGATAGAATTTTGTTGATGATGGCAGAGATCAGATTCTTAGCATTTTAACTGGGATGGGGGGGAGGGGAAGAGGAAAGGGGAGAAGCAGAGCAGAGAGGGCGACTGCTTGTGCCAATCTTATCACTTTCATTCCCATTGCTGTCTTCTAGGATGTCACTGTACAGTGCTAGTTTCCTACTGATTCATGTGATCTTGTTGTGCCATCCTTCTTCATTGTGTGATGTCTCTGCCAAACAGGACAGCTGCTGCTTCAGTTGCTGTAGCATTGCCATGAAAAAAAAAAAAAAAAGCCTGGCTGTGTTAAATAGATTCTCTTTCCTCTCTGAAATAATCTATTCTGCATTTAATAAACAGTACACGAAGAGTGGAGCTGATCAATGAAAGGTCCATGCTTATATGTAAATATCTACATTATTTTTCCTTTACAGGATATTTGTGAAGACATATCTGATCACGTTGAACAAATTCATGCTCTGCTAGAGACGGAGTTTTCCCTGAAGCTTCTGTCTTACTCTGTCAGTGTGATAGTTGATATCCACACCGTACAACTCCTCTGGCACCAGCTACGTGTTTCTGTTCTGGTTCTGAGAGAGCGTATTCTCCAGGGACTACAAGACGCCAATGGAAACTACACCAGGCAGACTGATATTCTGCAAGCATTTTCTGAGGAGAATAAGGAGGTATAGTAACTAAATTCAATATTGAGAATTTCATCTGTATTTGAAGCGCATTTAAAATTGCTAGGAGGACAATTTTAGGGATGTCTTACATGTCTTCTAAATATTTTGCTAGTTTTGTGTTTTAATGTCTTTAGCTTATATCTGTTCTTAAACCAAAGTGAAGCAAATTAAGGTCAACTTTTAGAGGTATCTTGCTACTTACAGGTACCTCTGGTCCAAAGCCCTTGGTCCGGTCACTCATGAATTTATAGTTCCTATCCAATTCGAAACTAATTTTTTATGTGCGATTAACTCTTTAATGAAAAGCTTAGACATTTCCCTTCTTGTGTACACAAACCTGAAGTGGCAGTTCTGCAATATGCCTCTTAAAAGTCGTGTTTTGCCCGAGAAACAATAATGCACTCTAAAACAATAATGTACTCTAAAGGGGTGTCAAATTCACACGCAAATGTTTTGGAAATCTGGATTCATTTAACTAAAATGCCTTTTCCGTTGAATTCTTAATATCTAAATTAGCTTAGTTAGGACACTACTGGCCTAGCTTTTAAAACTAAAAGAAGATGAACATTTTCAGTAGGGTAACTCATGGTTAATAGAAGATACCTTAGCAGGTAAAGGATTCTTCATTTGCTGAAGGTTCTAAGATTAGGACAAAATGCTTTTGTTAGGATTAGATATATATTCAAAGGGAGAACTTTAGATCAGTGCAGTGAGATTCTGTGACCTGTGTTACAGAGGAAGTCAGAAGTCCCTTAAACATGTCCTGTATTTCAGATCACTCATGTTCAAAAAGAACGTGCATATTTCTCTGCTGTAGTTTTATATTTGTCTTCAGTACAACAGAGTGGGTGGTCCTGAAATCAATGCTCAGATATGGCCAGGCCCACTTTTCACACCCCCTCTTCCTGATGTGTGCATACCTGATATTCAGATTCAGTTTCTGTTTTGCCATTGCTTGTAAACCTTCTCTGGCAAGTCTGATGGAAGTCCACACTTGTCTGAGTATCCAAAGTAGTGAATTAGGGTGAAGACATTATATGATGTGAGCTTGGTGATTTCAAGACATAAGGAAGGAGCAGATTCAGATACTAAGAGACAGGAAATGTCCCATCTGGATCTGATTACAACTGCTATAAAAAACATCCTTCCAATACAAGGGAGGACTGACTGGGGGAGGATAGATTATTTTTCATCAGGGAAAAAGCATGTTGCCAGATAGGCTTACATGGTAATATAAAAGATAAAATATCCTGACACAATTCTTTTGCTTTCTTCCACCCCAACTAAAGCATAAATAATATTTGATAAAATTAATGGCTAGCAATAGCAGGGATACAATATTAATATTAAGTTTCTGCTGTAATGCTTTGAATAGATTCCCAGAAATTTCTCTGCAGTTTTTAACTTCAGGTATTTGTTCAAGATTTTCATTTGGTATAGTGGTAGTGGCTTTATTTGATGAAAATAAAAAATTAAAACATAACGTACAGACAATTATATCTACTTACATCTACCTTTTATTTTTGTGCGTGTGTTTCCTCCATATTCTTTCCCAGACAGCGGCTACACTGTAGGACTAGTAAGTGTCTCATGATACAAGTATTATCTGTTAGGGATTTTCACGCAAATGTGAATACTGAACCTAGAAAACTTTGCCCCTACACTTAACCCTCCCTTGGAAAATCATTTTCCTAATTTTCAGTACCCCTTGGGGAATATGAACTGGGAATGACAATGTATTTTTTTATCCTGAGATTGAGAGGTCATCTGGTTTGAAATGAATTGAAGAAAACTTTCACAGACAACAAAGAATTCTATTTTGGAAACCACTGCTGTAGGACACTTAGAAGTGGAAAGAAGTTCAAATAATAAATGTGAAAACTAAGCAAAGTTCAGAGGAATTATAACCTCCTGATGAGGAAGTCCCTATGCTGCTCACTGATAGAAACTGAGAGTGTGAGTAGAAATGTTGTGTGTGGAAGGGACATGTATGTATACCCATGTCTTACAGCTCAGGTAGCAGAAAATGTTTATAACTGATGTAGAAACAGGATACTGGGCTAGATGGAACTTTGATCTGAACTGGTAGAGCAAATACTATTCTGTAGTCCATGAACCTATGATTTCACAATGTTTGGCTTCCTCCTTAAGTCAGCTGTCTTCTGTGTAGTTCTGAAGAGCAGCTTTGGATGCCAGTGTTAACTGAGGAGCTCTGTGGAAGAAGTAAACTGCCAAGGTTTCTTTCGTGTTCAGTGAGATAGTCTGATCTTGTTAGTATTCACTACTCAGTTCATAGACTGCACAGTCAGTCACAGCGCAACAGTCCCACCTGGGCTATATTTAGACTGTAGCAATAACACATAGCAATGTGTACAAGCTAGCTGCACCACAATCAAAGATCAAGATTATCAGTAGTAAGGTAGCTACCAAAACTTCAAAGTGTACAGCTAGGGCTGTAGTGGCTTGGTTAGAGACACAGCCCATTAACTGATCAGGCAGTAGCTGTGCTTTTAGCTATCTCAGCAGTGCCATAGTGAATAAGAAGCCAGCAGGAAAGGCCACAAAAATTTTAGCACTTGGAGGAGACAGAGAAACCAGTAAGGCAAGCTGCCTGCCATAATGGAGATGTTAAGAAAACACATTATAAAATAGAAAACATAGTAAAGTTAAGAACATGAAGAACCATTCTCCTTCAGGAATTACCCAGAGACAGATAGGAGGGAAAGAAAAAAATGGTTCTGTGTAGCCAGAGTTCTATGCAGCTGAACCTAACCTGTGAAATTTATTTCACAATTGACAGAGCCAGGAAACAGGGAAGGGATCAGTACTAGACTATGTTAAAGTACAGTGAACCATGATGTTCTCAGACAGTTGGTGAAGTCAAAAAAGAAATATCTTATAAATTAGCTCATTTGAAGGAGTAAAACCATGCAAAATCATGCAAGTTTAAATATAAATACAAGATGATATTAAAAAAAATAACCTACAGACCTTTACAGGAAACATTACTGTGTGAAAAGGGACAATTTTTTTGAACTAAGGTATTCCTATTGGAAGCCATGCAAATAACTAAATGTAGTATTTTTCTGAAATTAAAAAAAATAATAAAACCATGGTAATACCAGCATTAAATAATGCTTCTCCAAAGCACACATTTAAGAGGATGCTTGGAAAATCACCAAGTAAGATGGTTTAATGCACGTGATTGTAAAGTTTATTAATGTTAATAAACACTTTTTTTAAGAGACAAAGGAATGGAGATCATTACTCAGGAGAAATGAAGGCCTTTAGGGCCTTGGAAAGGGTCTTGATTTATATGCAGTTTTACTGTTTCTAATATTTTCCTGAAAGGAAAAGGGAAGGGAAAATACAGCTGTAATACTGATCATTGTTTAGTCAGTATTTTCCTTAATAAATGCAGACCCAAAATATAAATTTGACAGATAGAAACTTTCCCTCCTAATTCTAGACTATTGACAATGTATGATTTCTGGCATAGGTTCTACATCTGGATAGATTGGTGCTAAATACAAGATATTTTCAATATCCAAGATTATGCTTGATAAAGATCATTCTAATCAGTCTTTTCTATAAATAATATTTTTAGATGGAGGTTTTTTTGTATTTTTGTATTTTTACTTTGAGTAATGCAAGTAGCATGGACATAGTACAGGGCTCAAACATTATATGGTTATAGATCTCAAACAATAGTCTTCTTTATTGAGACTATTGGTCAGATCAAAGTCCAGTTGGTTTCTTGTGAGATGAAGAGATTATGAGGTTATTGACCTTTCTTCAGGCATGATGCTTAGGGTCCTTAAACTATAGATTTAGGCAGTGTAGTGGTACATGTCATTCCAGAGAATAATTCAGGCAAGAACCTATTGTGGATACTCCAGAGTTTGCTTTAAAAAACTCCTTTATGAAAATCAAACCTGGGAAGAAAGACCAGTACAGTGATTTAAGCATCAAAAGTTAGAATCGTAAAACATGAATTTCTGCCCTTTATGATTTTTTAATGTAGTTTTTGTAAGCATTTGAGCTAATGTTGACTTTTTTTATTTTAAATGATGCCTTTCAGATTCTTTTGTCTGGTTGGCACACTATGCCAATTTTTCATGTTCTAGATAGCTTCATGAAGTTACTAAAGATGAACACTAGTGTAAATAAGAACAGAAATTGTTTCAGAATTATTTGATCCTATATTCAAGTTTCTAATTATGTGGTAGGATCATGAAATAGGTGTTAGAACATTAAATCATCTACTAAAAATACGCTTATAAACTGTTGACTGAACATAATACTGCTGTGGTTGTTATATGTCAGGATGCTTTTGGATGTTAATGTAGTCAAATTTTTTTTGTGTCCTTCAAATAAGTTACCAAAATATTATAAATAAATTCAGCTTTGATGTTAAAATCTCATCTGCCACTCGAGATGGTCTCTTCTGGCTATGTCTGTGTTTCTGACACCGGAGGACTTCCATTGAGAAAATGCTGACAAGGAGACATGGCAGGCCAGAGGTTTAGGATTACCAGCTATAGTTTCTTTTCCTTGAGCTGTTCTCCGTTTGTGCTCCAAATATCCAGCAGATAAATCCTTAGTTGATAATACCTGGAAAAAATACACTGGCAATCAACTGAAATATTGTAGAGAAGCATGGATTTCTGAGAACACAAAATTAACAAGGTGGTTGATTAACAAGGTGGACTCAGCAGTCCCCAAGATGCCCTCCCTCCTGTTTGAGAAAGTTAAAACAGGAAATACTACAAGTTTTCTGTATGGAGTTTCTAAGTCCCTCCTTCAGAGGGAGGGTAAGCAGAATTAAGAGCAGAATTTGAGG